>PVKC010002574.1:0-42789 GCA_004027635.1 Crocidura indochinensis
GGGAAGTTGACACTGGTAGTGAGATTGGTGATGGAAGTCTAAATCTCAACTATGAATAACTTTGTATATCATAGAGTTTTACTTATTTATTATCATAGTGCATTAAAAATGTTAATGGAGCACCAAGCAACTCAGAGGAAAATGCAAAACAAAGAATAAGGAAGACTTTTGCATGTTGCCTATGGTTAATCCCTGCTTTGTCAACTGCTGCTCTATGGTAAGAAGTTAGTGTCTGCCCTTGAAGGAGACAGTGAAGTGAGTGGCCACCAGGCATCTTTTGGAACCTGCCACTGAATGGATAAAAGAAAAGAGTACAACCCAGTCAAGCCCAATTTCATGCATAAAGTGTGGTCTAGACTGTATAAGACATCTCCTTGGTCATTGGCATCTCTTTCAGCAAAAAATGACACAAACACTAATGTATGAAGATAAATAATATGATCAAAGAAGCAATGAAGACCAGATTTCAAGAATTCCTACTACGGGATGGGAATTTTCAGAAATCTCACCCAGTACAGGATTTAACTTCTTAGTAGTCAGACCTAATTTAAAAAAAAAAAAAAAGCATTCTAAAAATTGCTATACCTTAAAACAACTTCCTGGGAGTGAACTTTCACTTTCTCAAACCAGCTTGTTTCTCTGACAGTGCCAATACTATGAAATTCTCTTTTGTGCCATTGTTAAGAACAAAAATGGCAGAGGGATCTACCTGTGAAAAAGCAATCCTCTTCCATGTTACCCTCCTGCATGGCTGCTCCTCAGACAGACTGGCCTTCACCTCTGATATATCTTCCTATCTGTTTCTCCTTGGTTTCCTGCTGTCAAACCCTTTTTCTTTTTAAATAGAAATCCTTCTCAACAAGGTGTCACATCTGAAAGAGGCCTGATAAATTAACCCTGTTAAATGTTCCTTCCAGCTAAAACTGACAACACTTTAATGTATGTTTAGCTTAATGCATGTTGGACCCACCCCCAGGATGGTTGCATTTATCAGGTTATTCAATCAAACATTTTGAAGTGGTTCTAAAAGATTGAATGATACATTCTTGCATAGATGGGGTAAGGGTGGGCCAAAGAAAAACCCTAGGGCAAGAAGGCTCACCAGGGATAATTATTTTCTTAGTAGATCTCAGTAGATCTCAACTATAGCAAGGCAAGTATCTGTGTCATCACTATATTTAGTAAAAAATATGGGGGCCGGACAATGGCGCTGGAGGTAAGGTGCCTGCGCTAACCTAGGACGGACCGCGGTTCAATCCCCCGGTTCCCCATATGGTCCCCCGTGCCTGCCAGGAGCGACTTCTGAGCGAATAGCCAGGAGTAACCCCTGAGCGTCACCAGGTGTGGCCCAAAAAACAAAAAACAAAACAAAAAAAAAAACTCTCTTAAGCACCAGGTGATAGATATGGGCGATCTATGAGTACAATATCAATATTAGATTTAATGTAAAACATATAGTCAGGTGCTTATGTTGTAAAAGATAGAAAGCCATGCAATTTATAGTGCCCTATTCTGATTTATTGCAAAACTACCTTATTAGAAAAAGAGAATGACAAGTACATACCTTATGAATGGAGGATAGACTCATTCCCATCAATATAAATCTGCCCCAACTTTCATGAGCATGGCCTTTGGCGACTACTGCTCTTTCTATTGTCAAGCAAGTCCAGCACACTTTATGATCTTTCTCATGAGGCTTAAGTGACAGAATTTAGAGGACAGAATCATCTATGATTAGAGGAAGAAAGAGGAGTGAAGGAGACCAACTGCTGGTTCATATTCCAGATCTCTTAATGGGAAAGAAAGAAGATGCAGAACAATAGCAAGAAAGCATCCATGCAGCTTCATCAAAGAGTTCACTCCATGCTTGACCTGTGTCTTACTCATTTAGTTTCCATAGTAGCATGGTTTCCTTTGCCTAAAAACAACATGTAACTTACTTTCTAAAGCAACTTGACTCATGTCCATTATATCTCCATTGTATGATAAACTATCAGCTGGTTTGATTTTATGCTAAATATTTGTTCATAAAATGTTCTCTATATACCTTTCGTGTTACCTAGTGGATTTAGGAAACACTAAGGATTTCTAAGGAATGATCGAGAGGTATTTTTTTTTATAAATTTGGATCAATTTTTCTCTCTAGGTACACTTCAAGGGCGAAAAAACCCAAGGCCTGAATATGCACACTAGTAAGGTTAAAGTAAACCTGCTCAAAGACCACTCTTAAAGTAGTTGCTTCTGCCTCTCCAAGTCATAGCACACCTCTAAAACTCACCCCAGAATTCAGGCTAAAGAGAACCCTCATTTCTAAACTTTCTCTGTTTTCAGCCACCTAGTTTCTTGCCCAAGCTCATTAGGTTCATCCCAAATCCACTTACTCTCCTGTACTTACCCTCTCTAATTTCCTAGCAGGAAGTTTGAAGTAACCTTTGCATGTCACTTATAAATCCCATGGAATGCTTATTAAATCCAAACATCAGTATATGCATGATTCTGACTAAAGAATAGATGTCTGAGCTGAGGTGCAAGATGGGGAGATTGGCTTTTAGAAACTACACTGCACTGGATCATCCAGAAACTACAAATTTACATGACCATATTCGCACTGTGCTAAGAGAGTATCTGTGTGATAAAAATCAGATTTCAGGAGTCTATTGCTTATCCACATGATTCATGGGAGAAAGCTAAGATCTTAAATACTTAATTTTCAGAACATATATCTGTCAGGAAATATGATAGACACTCCTTCAATCCTCCATGGCCTTTCCTTAATAAACGAATTAACAAATGGTTGAATAATGTACTGCTTCAGATAATTCTCACAGCCACTCTGTAAGGCAAGCTTAATGATCGTGGCAAGAAAAAGTTATACTTTGACTTCAGGCAGGAAGGCAGAAGTTCAGTGAAACCATAAAGTCAGATATTCTCCTGCCATCTCTGTTTTCAAATTTGAACAGGCCCTACTTTTAAGTAACTCACTGTCATGGTAATTCAAACATCCTATAACATCTCATATATTTAGTAGGAATATGAGCTGCATGTCTCCTTAGGCATGAGGTTATCAGATTGTATAGATATTGCCAAAAACATAACATATGTTGGTTAACTAATTCCTGTATCAAATGGCCACATATCTGAAAGAAATGGCATAGGAATAAGGGGGATCTAAATGAACCAATATAAGAGACTTTTATGTAGCAATGTGAGCTAACTCCTAAGGGTGTGTTCCTTCAGTCTTATATGTAAAAATAATATGCAAAACTCCAGATATTCATGATATTTATTTTACATTTAAAGTAGTTTTGGGTTCTCCAATGTCATATGTATGAAGTTTTAATCTATTATTCAATTATTATAGTACTTCTATAATCTTGTTTTATAATATTTGATGTCTAGAACATCTGGTGTTTCATGATGTTTGTGAGAGCTGGTGTTTGGAGGTCCACTGGTCTATCACTCATCCTCGGAGGCTTGTCTGACAATACAGGTAAACAATGCTCTTTGTTCCTATGACTTAGTCTTTTTACTCTGTCCACAATTAAGAGAACTGATGCTTTTCTGTAATAGGCTGTATACATTGGTTTTCAAAGGGTATATAGGAAGTCACCTAACCTTGCCTCTCTAAAATATCTCTCTGCCCCTAGTTCTTTCTATGATATTTGACTGACTATATCTCATATAAGGGAGAATAATTTTTTTTTGGTTTGGGGACATACTCAGCAATGTTCCAAAGTTATTCCTGACTCTGTACTCAAGAATCATTCCTGATGGTACTCAGGAGAACATATGAAATGCCAAACATGATCAAACTTGGGTCAGCCACATGCAATGCAAGTACCCTAACCATTGTACTATTTCTCCAACCTTAAAGTTTTAAAAGGAAAATTGTATTATTAAATCACCTGGTGACCTTTTACTATACCTCCACTTTCTTCTTTTAATATCACTTCTTTATTTAAGGACCATGGTTACAAACATGTTTGTAGTCAGGTTTCAGATATAAACTGCACAAAATTAATGCACAAAAAATAAATGGCCTTCTAAACACAAAAAAATGATAGAGAAGAAATAGACATTAAAAAATAACCCCATTCACAATAGCACCACAGCAATTCAAATACCTTTGAGTCAAATTAAATAAAGAACTAAATTACCTATACAAAAAATTGTAAAACATTGCTTTAAGAAATAAAAGAAGACACAAAGAAATGGAGACATATACTCTGCTCATGAATTTGGAGGATTAACATAATTAAAATGGCAATACTCCCCAAAGAATTGAACAAATTTAATGTATTTCCTCTCAAATATTGATGTACTTCAAAGCAGTGGATAAAACACTCCTGAAATTCATTTGGCATAATAAATGCCCCAGAATAGCTAAGCAACCCTGAGAAAAAAGAAGGTGGAAGACATCACTTTCCCCAAACTTAAATTGTACTACAAAGCAATGATCATTAAAGCAACATGGTATGGAATAAACATAGACCTTCAGATTAATGTAAGTAATGTAAGTAAGTATTCAGAGAATGACCCTCAGACATACAATCAATTAATCTTTGATAAAGGTGCAAGAAACTCAAAATGGAGCAAGGAAAGCCTCTTCAGCAAGTGGTTTTAGGACAACTGGTCAACCACATGCAAAAGAGCAAGCATAGATCTACCTGACACCATGTGCAAAGGTCAAATCAAAATGGATTAAAGACCTTAATATCAGACCTGAAACTGTAAGAAGACATATCCCTCTACTTTCACTGTAATACTGTAACCTAGAAAAAATGAGAAACAGAGGCAAAAAAAGAAAGGAAAAATTTTTTCTCTAATTTTCAGTGAATCTTTTCTAGGCTATGAACTGAGCATGATCCCCAAATATTTATATAAAGTCTAACTTGTCAATATAGTGATGGGTGTTTACTATGTAATTAGGGTAAAATGAGATCATGTGTATTGGTTACCCATGATTGAATCAATGACTTTAGAAAAAAATAACTTCTGTGTAAAAGAGAGTCAAAAGTTCTTATCATGACAAAATCATGACAGCTAATTTGAAATTTCACAACCTCAAGAACTATAGGGAATAAAAGATAATTTAAATAAGTAAGGAGAAAATACAGTCAATCAGTTGGTTGTTTGAGCTTACATAGCACATAACAAGTACTGGTATACAGAACACGTATGTCTACTCCAACACAATAAGTATCCCATTTAGTAGTGCCCATTCTTTCCAGTTATCCTATTTCAAAGTGATGACAGAACTCAAATATTGATATTTTTACTCAGATTATTTATCTGGCACTCTTTTCATGACTCTCAGATATGCTATTTTTAATGATTTCCTCAGTTATTCCACTTAAGAACATAGGTATTTATCGATTGGCTTCCCCTTTTCTACTGCCTATGGTTTTATTTCCTAACTTTCCAGCTCTTTATTGCTATGTTTGTCAGTGTATATTGGGGGCATGAAGAATGAACAAGAAAAGCTAAATATCATTTCTTTTCAAAGATATCCCGTTACTAGACCAAGATCACCTACGCCTCAGAGGCACTGTATTTTCCTCTTGCTAGTTTCAAAGAAGAGGTCTAGGAATCATCATGGAATCCTGAGGTAGGTCTTTCAAGAGTTACAAAAAGAGGGTTGGAGAGGTGGTGCTAGAGGTAATGTGTCTGCCTTGCAAGCGCTAGCCAAGGAAGGACCGTGGTTCAATCCCCCGGCGTCCCATATGGTCCCCCCAAGCCAGGGGCAATTTCTGAGCGTTTAGTCAGGAGTAACTTCTGAGCATCAAATGGGTGTGCCCCCCCAAAAAAAAGAGTTATAAAAAGAAACAAATAAGGATGGTGCACTTTATCTGAGAGGTGAGACACTGGGACAGATTTCAGAGTGAATCTAGATGAAAACAGTTAACCATCATTTTCTGCTTTGTGTTATTTTGTGAGGAGTGCGATGAGATCCTAAATGCAATCATGGTTGGTCCATGTATGACCTAGTTTCCACCATGCATATCCTTATTGATCACCAAAGAACTCCCTAGAGCACTTGCAGAAGAAACCCTATATGGTAACACTTATGCCATATTTGCCTCTAAATAAGAATTAACTTATTAAACAGAAAGTAATCCTGGCATCTGGTTTTACTCTCTGCCTTTTGAGTGTTTATTAGTTTATAAATAATCAATAAAAGAAATAACTTTAAATAAATAAAATATTGTTTAAGTAACATTTTATCTTAAGTAAGTTTCATATTTGGCAATGTTGAGGTATTGTCCCAGGATGTATTTTTATGTCTAGGAAAAAGCATGCATGCTTGGGGAATAAAGAAAGGAAAAATGGACATCAGAAAAAATTTTAACCCAAATTATCTTAGTATAATTTTGGACTCATTTCAATAAATTCATAGTAAGTTAGAGGAAAATAGAATTATGACTGCAGTTAGTGAGACTAGAAGTCAGATAAATAATGTTGAGGGAGCAAGGTAAGAAAACAAGATTTGTAGGTTATGGAGGAGTGTGACCTTTGATAAAAGAATAAGCAGAAGTCTCATATATTTTTCAATAGTAGATGTCTACAGTAATCTGATTTAATTGAAAGACATTGGCTACTTAAAATCCAGTTGTGTAACAAATAGTAAGAATTTCTCCTCTACTGATGACTTTGTTTTAATTGTTTCCCAATCTTAGTCCTGTGTTCTTGGGTTGGGTTCATTCCATTTCAGGTTCATAAAAGAAAAATTTTATTTGATAAGACCAACTAATTCATCATGAGTTAGTACAAAATTAGACACAAAATTTTACTAAGTCAATAGAGAAATTCTCTAAGCTTCATGAAACCACCAGAAAAGTCTTAATTTTCTTCTTTTTTGTCTTATTATTTCTGTGGTCAGAAGCAATCAAAGACTGTTTCTAGCTCAGGGGATTATGAAGTTTCTAAATATAAAGCATATACTCCTAACCATAAAGCTCTTATCCTGGCCACCAGATACATTTTTTTCCATTTAAATAAATTCGAAGTTGACAAGAGCCACAATTATCAATTTCAAGAAGGAGGCTTGGCTGAGAGAAATGAGGTGGTGCTAACAAGAGCTTAGAAAAAGCAAGAGATTGTACTATAGCAGCAATATTGTTTAAGATCTCGCATCAGACCATGTGTGACATCGAACTTCAAATAGAGTTAGGAGTTGTACTACTATGGTTGAATTTTTATTTCTGTTCCAAATGAAACCAGGTCCTCTAATAATAGAGTAGAACTGTTGCAATACATGACTAAAGTTGTAACCATTGCCAATAATATAGAACTATTTGTTTCTAAATTAGTCACAGGAGTTCACTACACTCTAAGTATATTATTTATTTCAATATAATGTCAATACTTTCTCAATGGGCGATGGTACCAATTGGATTGCTTGGTTGGTCTAGAGGAGAGGGCCTGATAAAACATAAAGAATTGGAACATAACCTAGTGCCTTATCAGTGTGAATATACAAGACTCAGCACAGCAAGTTATCAAATAACAAAAGCCCCCAAAAAATCATCTCTCTAGGGATTAGGAGAGGGAAGCAAAAAAAAAAAAAAAAAAAAGAAAAGAAAAGAAAAAAAATCATCTCTCTAACTAGATCTACTAACTATAGGATTTATATGATGATGCTAGAAGTCCTATGATAAGAAATATGAGTTGTTATGAAAGAAGCCTATGAACAACAGATAAGTTACTTGGGCTAACATCTTAACACCCCTCTACATTGTGAGTGGGCACACACAAATAAACCATTTGGTCCTTTATTTTCATATATTTTTTTTCTTTTCATACCACACCCAAAGGTATGCAGGATTTACTCCTGGCTCTACATTTCGGAATTACTACTGGCATGTTCAGAGTACTCTAGGGATGCTAAGTACTAAACCTAGCTTGGCCAGGTGCAAGTCAAGTGTCCTACCTGCTGTACTATCTCTCTAGATCACCCATTTCTCTGTCTGTGTGCACAGCTTGATACCTCTCCGTGTTCACAGGGATGATGTGCTCTGAGAGCAGCATGAATGGCCCGGAGTGCTGCTTAACTAGGAAACATTATTAAAAAAAAAAAACAGAAATCTCTTCCTGAGGACACACATATCAGCACTAGCTTCTCTTTTAGGTAATAAACAAACAAGGAAACAAATGAGTTGTTGGCATAATCGCAGCTAAATTGGAAATACTGGCATTAACCAGAACAAGCTATCTATCCAGAGAAGCTGAGAGGCCTCAGATGCACAAAATCATATTTCCCCAGGCATAGGATTAATTAAAACTATCAAGTGTTCACAGCTTTTTGAAATTAACTTTGAAAGTGTTTGGTATGAAGGGATAAAGAGAAACCATGTGATGGGGGAGTAGCCCAGAGGTGGGTGCTGACAGAAACAAGCCAGAGCTGAGGGTTTACTATTTTCTTTTGAGGAAAAAGAAAGAACAAAGAGAAATGTAAGTGTTTCTGGGGGAAACACTAAAGATAGTAACAGCTTCATTCATTTTGGGTGGATTCTGGACTCTAAGGAAAACTGTTTGAGTTTAGCATTCAGAATACCTAGTCTAAGGCCAGGTAGGGTGGAGGGAAGGTGGAAAGAGTCAGCAAAGATGGGATGCAGAGGATGGCCTCTCCCTACCTTCTGAACTCCATTTATTTCCTTGCCTTTTTCACTGTCTTTATTATCAGCCAAATAAATTCATTTTCAGAAAATCTCCTGAGCTCCTAGACAGATAATCACATTTTTAGCAAATATGCTCCAAGAGTCCAGGTCTAGTTCCTGTTTCCTCATAGAACAGTGATGTGATCTTATCTTGCCAATGACTTCTTCCTAAGGTTCAAATCCTCAACCACAGGGACATTTGACGGTAAATATATGAAGGATTCTGGAAGTGAATAATGCAGGACACACCAAGAATTGACATTAGGTTCAGGAAGCCTCCTACGCTCTGCCATTTCACATATACTTGTTCCATTTTATGCTGGTCAGGAGAACATTGGTCATATAAAGACATATTAACTTGGCAAATTATGACATGTACTTTGACATCCTGTCTTTTAGCATTCTCTTTTTATATGACATGCAGCTGCATTTGCTGATACCACAGTGTAAACTCTGTAAATTATATTTACTTGTACTCTAACTTCAATCAGTTGGGCTTCTCCCAAGGCCTCACTGAGCAGCTGTTTGTTTCTGAGATTCTCTAGACCCAAAACTAAATGCCAGAGGTTCTTAGAACTATATATCTCACTATCTTCAATATCTTCTCTGCCAGCCTTAATTCCCAAATTTTTAGGGTTATAATTTGTGACTTTGTGACTTTTATCTCTGGAAAAAAAGGAGTATGTTTTTCTTGTTGTAAGTTTTTCTTTCTTATCACATAGGATATCAACTTAATATTAGACTTCTTTCCCTTTTTTTCCTACAATGTTAGCAGGTGGCAAGGTTTTCAGCATTTATCTACTCAGTAATACACATTTGAAGAGACTGACACTGACACTTTCTCCAGTGGCCAAGGAATATGTATTAAATGGCTGAGGCAATCATAGTTGATTGAACTATGGGTAAGTCAGTTTTCACTAGCAAGAAATAAGATGTTTGTTGAGGCTTCTGTAAAAAGTTTTCTTATTTTATAAAAAAGAAATAAGGAAAGATGTCATTTTCGATCCTTGGAAATCTTCAGGCAAGAAAATAATGACTGACCATAAGTGCAGCTAGACATGTCTTGAACTGATGCTGTCAGAGCTGAATAAAAATATGTTCTGACCTTTTAACACTACTGACCTGTTGGACTAGCAGCTGCTATATTACTCACTGAGGTACGTCTTGTTACATTTATCTTTGTTTAAGTCCACTCAGGCAAGATATTTTCTTATAGCCTGAAACTCAACATATGTTCTAATCTACACCATTTTCCTTGGAACTTTTCTTGGTTCTTGTTTTTTATTTTTGATATTGAAACAGAGCATTATAGTACCAGACTGCTAGAGCACACAGCAGAAATAACCTTACAACTATTCAACATCACATGGCTTACCAAAGCCAGCTTACTCTGTGATAGTTTTCAGTTTCTTCATGTCATAGTCAAGTTGTTTTATCTCTTGCTTGAACTATTATAATTGCATATCTCTAGTTCATTTCCTGCTATTAGTGTATTGGTATGATATATATGCTGCTATATACATGCTCCTAGTATATTATATTGAGAATGAGTGTGAACTAAAGACCATGTCTCAATACAGCTCATCTTTTACTTAATAGCTCCCCACTCTCCACAGGGTAAAGCAGGAAGAGAGAGAACAAACATCATAACAATCCCATTCTCATTTCTTGTTTCAAGCTTTGTGTTATGTGCTCTAATAACACCAAAACTCACTTGTTCCACTATTTTTTCACCATATTTTTATCCTCATTTTTACACATAACACCTTGTAAACAGTATGTTTCTACCTTCTGTATTTAGGTGATGCAAATGACCCGTCAATATTCAAGAGGTCTTATTTCCTCCTAGAAGATATTCCTCAACTCTAGGGTCTTCTGGAGTTCTGAATCCCATCTATGGGTTCTCTTAATATCCACTCTATACAAAGTATACCATTTATCATATTATATCAAAATTTTCTCCTTAAATAAGTTGTCCTACAAATTCTAACTTTTTTAATGAGGCAGTAGCTTGTGCTTATTAGCATTTTTTTCAACAAAGCCCTAACATATACCTAGGATATAGTCCTCTATAAATGTGTATAAACTTTATAAATTTTACATTTGTCAAGCACACAAATAATTTTATAAATCCATAAATGCAAAACATGACCCCCAAGGAATGGCCAGATGGAAAAGAATTACATCATGATTGTGCACTGCATGCAGAATTGATTCGCTTGAAAGAAAATTTATTCAAAGGATTTACCATGACACAAATTAAAAAAAAAATGTAAAGGTCTTACCTCAAAATTTCTATTAGGTAAATTGGGCTCACACCTTCTAAAATATATATTTCCTGTGTTTCCCAAATGACATTGGTGAAAATTGAAATAGGTAGTTGGAGAGAGAGAGAAGAAATAAGGAAAGAGAGAAAAGAGCTATTATTTTTCTACTGAATACAACCTCAGTCATCCCAGAGGTATAGCTGCCATGATATATTAGCCATAAGCACACCTGAACAGCATGAATGCTATGATCTACCTACTCCACTGGACAACCATCAAGTTGAACCTAGGTCTCCTTGAACTGTTTCTCACCACTAGGGCTAAAATACAGAACTGATCTGTGCAGCAAAAAGAGCTCAGATTTCCAGATTCATTATATATTCTTAAATTAAAGTACTCTAGCTGGAGAATGAATAGGAATTGTGAAGTGAAACAACTTTATGTAGAGGAGAGAGGTGTGGTGAGGAAGAGGGAGAGGGAGGAGAGGGAGAGGGAAATAAAGAGGGAAAGGGAGAGAGAGAATGTATGCTTCTCCAGAGAAAAGAAACAGAGCTTATATTCCCTTCTTTCCAAATTGGAATGAGGGCAGCTCCAGGTTCCTTAACACTTGCCTCTGCAAAGTTGGTTTTTACAGAGATTTTTCCAAAACTGCCCCCACCTGGGACTTTCTATGCAGCTAAGAGTCTGTTGCTAAGGTGTTGTCAAGGAGAAGAGCTCTGAACTTTCAGTGGTCTTTCAAATTCTCTTCAGACCCTTTTGTTGTGCTGATGCTCTCCAGAGGAAATCTATTCATCTCTAAGGGTTGCTGAGAGTCTTAAGTCCTATCAGCATCAGTTCTTATATCCACAAAATATCAACAAAACAAAACAAAACAAAACAAAACAAAAAAAACCCTAACATATAATTTGGGTCTACTTTAGGGCTGGAGACAAACTTTTTTGATCACATCTTGGTTTGATCACCTTCTGAGAAACTCATTACTAGTCCCACCCACATAACCCCATTTGCCTGCCTCTTTAAGTTAGGTAGGTTTTATTATATTTTAAAATGTTTAATGGCTTTGTTAACAAATTACAAAGCTTAGGCAAGCAAGACAGGGTTAAAAAAAAGTTGGAAACAAAGGTAATTAGCTCTGCTTAATAAAAGATGAGGAATTCAGTCAAAATTCACAACCTAGAAAGGGCAGGATCAAAAGTAGGTCCTAGAGAAGTGGCAGGGAGGGTGGACAAACTTTTGGAAAAGGATCGTAATATCCATCTGAAAATTGTCTTCTATATAGTTTGATCTGCAATCACATCTGTTGATCTCAACACTTCAATAAAATCTTAACCTCAAGTGCTCACTGACACCATCACTGCTCAAATATTACTACCCTCTTCAATCACAAGTAAAGAGATTGGAAACCACCCATTGAGAGTGGATTAAGTCAAGACAGGGAGCCGGAGAGATAGCACAGCGATAAGGTATTTGCCTTACATTGAGAAGGACGGTGGTGGTTCGAATCCTGGCATCCCATATGGTCCCCCAAGTCTGCCGGGGGCGATTTCTCAGCGTGGAGCCAGGAGTAACCCAGGAGCGCTGCTCGGTGTGACCCAAAAATAAAAAATAGAGGATTTAAGACAGTGTAGAACTTAAGTGGGAACTGAGTATAGGACAAAAGCAGAAATCTTGGGTGAAAGTTGACAAAGCAAAAAAATAATCTCGACCTATTACCCCATATTCATATTCGTATGCCTATGCAAATCATGGAAACTGATGCAAAATTCTGAGCAGTATAAAGTATAGCAACCTCATCCCATTATACTTACATGTCAAATAAAAGGATAGCCTAAGAACAGGAGATTTTGGAATATTTACAATGTATATTAAATATGCAAAAGATATGTATATACCCTATACATAGGTACACATATATGCACCTGTAAGAACCTCTACAGATATTCTCTAGATATATATGTATATCTGTATGTGGGGAGAGAGAGAGAGAGCGAGAGAGAGAGAGAGAAAGAGAGAGAGACAGTGAGAGAGAGACAGTGAGAGAGAGAGAGAGAGAGAGAGAGAGAGAGAGAGAGAGAGAGAGACATAGCTATAAAGATAATACAGATTTAAGGAGCCAAAGATCCAGTGCCTTGTATGCTGTTGACCTGGATTTGATCCTTGACAATATGTATGATGCTCAAGCACTGACTGCCAGGAGTAATTTCTGTATATAGCACGAAAATTAAGCCCTGTGCAAAGCAAGGTATGACACTCTCTTCCACCCCTCCCCCCTCAAAAGGACTATTTGTTTTGGATGTTTGGATAGTCAGCAGTCCTTAAGAAGTGCTCAGGGATCATCCATGGTAGGAGTCAGGATACCAAGTGGTGCCACAAATTGAATCCAGGCTTCCTATATGCACTCTATGGTTCATTAAATTGCCTGTAGGGCAATTCTATTTTTAATAAGTAGTTAATTTTTAACTATTAATCAATACTACAAGCATTTATCTATTTATTTATGGGTGAGATGTTTCAATTAGTACTCAAGGAGACTTAAAGGCCACTTCCAGAAATATTGAGCCAATTGGGTTGAAGGGTTAAGCCCTTATACCTCTTAAGTCCAATATATTATTGGTAATGGTATATTACTCTTTTATTTTAGTATATAGTTCTGTCTTTGCTCATGCAATTACATCAAAATGCTAACAGGGGTTTGTGGTACCAGGAATTAAACTCAAGTCCTTTCTTGACCATTGAGCCCCATTAAAATGCTTTGAAAAGTGTGGTTAATATGCATTTGAATGGAAAATATAATGTTAAATGTGGTTAAAAAAAAGGGTAATTCAATTAAAACATAAGGAAAAATGCTCTCTAATTTTTGACTTGTAAGAATGGAACAGAGTCCCATTTAGATTTTTGTTTTAATGAATTGTTTTTGAAGCAGTTAAATGTAGTGCTCCCAACTGTATTGCCTGCATTGCAATTCTTTAGTCCTGCATGCTAACATTTTCTTTTCTGGGTGTCATTTTTGACCTGTGGACTGGCCTTTGATTTCTTTCTGGGGAATCTCAGAAATATGCTCTTGAGGATCAGGGAGATAGTACATCAGGTAAAGCATTTGTCTTGCATAAGCTTTAATCTTCCATACCACATATGGTCCTGAGTACCACATATAGACCCAGACTACCCTTAGGGCTAAGTACAGAATCTGGAGTAATTCCTGAGCAATTGAGTGTAGCTCAAAAAATCAAGAAAATAGAGACTAAATAAATAATCCAACCACTTTTCATCTTACTTTATTTTGCTTTGTTTTATTTTGCTTTGTTTTGTTTTGCTTTTACTTTGTTTTGGGTCACACCCAACTGTGCTCAGGGGTTACTCCTGGCTCTAAGTTCATAAATCACACCTGGCAGGCTCCGAGGACCATATGGGACGCTGGGATTCGAACCACTATCCTTCTGCATGCAAGGCAAATGTCCTACCTCCATACTATCTCTCTGGCCCCTCATCTTACTTTCTTGACCTCTTTCAACTCCTGAAGTCTCCCAGGAGTTTCAATTCCTCTCTGCCTATAACCCTGCTGCTGCCCAACCCTGTCCCTGAAGGAAACAATTGTGAAGGAGATTAGAAGTCCTTTATAGTGCTGAGTCCTGGGTCAACTTGATAATGCAGCAACATCTCCAAGCCCAGGAGCCTTTATGTCAAATGCCAGGAAGAACTCTGTCCCACAAATCAAGATTTCCCAATGCTTCTCACTCTTAAACCTTCCACTACTGACAGCAGTACTTCAGCCTATATTTCCAACCCAACATTTCCCTTCCAACTACCATTAGTGATGAGTCATACTCTCACTTTTTAAGTTTAGAGCTTGATACCTTCCATTTTTCCTGGTTTGTTGTTTGCTCGCAGTTGCTACTCATATTCCCTGCCAATGGCCATATTCATGCCATTGCCGGACCTCCTAGACATTTGATAGATTGAACTTCCTCAGATACCGCAGAATGGAGCCACAATATGACAAGCTGCCAATGTCAGCCCAGCTGCTGAGCCTCCCCTGGCCAGCAGTCCTCTAGGGCTTGATGTCTAGCAATCAACTCAGGTACCTCTTTCCACCTGGCCTGCACTTCCTGCATAATGCGCCTAAGAGTTTCTCAGGAGGCCAACAACCTTCCTCTTCTGAATTCCAACAACATACACAGACTGATAGAGGGGAGATAATTGAGTGGCACAATCTAAAAAACGTAGCAATTTTCTGGCCTGCCTTTCTACACCTATATTGTCTTATATATCTTTCAGTTTTAGTCTGTACACCTAACACAGTGCTTCTCAAATAGGAGGGCGCGTTTGACCTCTGCAACCACTGTCGTAACATGCTAAGCCAGTGTTTATGTCTCTGTATGTTTCTGGAGCTTAGAGTTGCTGTGTCCTGCTTCAAAAATGTGCTCATTGTAGCCATTACTCCAGACATCACCTCTGATTTAAAAATCAGCTCAAATTATTTTTTATATTTTTGTTTTGCAGTTTAAATTCTTTCTTAATAAAGATACTATTTACAGTCGAGCAGGGAGAGATGTGAAAAATGTTTTCTTCTTCCTAAGGGGGGCATGACAGAAAATAATTGAGAAGCAGTGACCTAACGTAAGTGTTAGTTTGTGTGTATATGTATCTGTGGTTTAAACAAGACTATATGTTCTTTGATGCAGAGATTACTTGATACTTCTTTGCTTCTCTCTTTCAGTATATTTTTCTTTATGTGATCATGTCATTATATCAAGAATTATATCAAATATTTGTTCACTTTCCAGTGTGCAGACCATTAAAATGTTCACATAGATGGGATTGGACAGAAAGGAATGATCAGTTAAACAAATGAACAGAAGCAGAGTATCTCTATCTTAGGAAACCAAAAAGCATATCATATGTTCCAGGTTCACCCTTGACTAACTTTGGCTCTAGATCTCATACAACATAGCTCAAAGCCCTAGAATTGTTTTCCAGCTAGTGATGATTTTTTTCCATCGCTGCCAATTCCTCTACAAGAACCCATGCAAGCTCACAGTCTACAAGTAATTTACCTCCACTGAAAATCAGGCAAGGATAAGAGTCAATGTATCTCTTACTGGGTAGAAAACAGATGGCTAGACCAGAGAAAGCTGACGGAAGGAATAGCAAAACAAGTATCAATCAACCCAAGCAACTTGCATTAGCAAACAGGCAGCTTCACAGCACTGGGCAGGACTCTGGTGGTGTTTTTAGAGACTTCCCTAATTAAGGATGAGCTGTGGAGCTCATCAGCCACCCTATGTCCTTGTTAGATGTAGCAGGTGGCATCTGAGAGCCTCCTCCTACTATGACTTCCCAGTTGTGCTCAAGAGGCCCCAGCAGTGCCAGCCAAGAAGCTGAAAAGAGTAACAGAACAGTGAGGGAATTTAAAGGGAAGTCATCCCTAATACTACCCTTATTAGCTTTCTAGGCCATACTCCAAGGACTTTGAATAACCTGCAGTCTGGTGGTCTCATTAGTTGCACATTATTGTATTTTATTTTATTTTTAAATATATATATAATTGCTTTCTTTAAGACCATGGTTACAGAATTATTCATAGTTGAGTTTCATCCATTGAATGTACATTTACCCTTCAATAGTACACCTTTCCTGCCATCAATGTCCTCTATGTCCCTCCTTCCCATCTGTCTCTGGGGCCAGCATTTTGCATCTCTCTCTCTTTCCTCTCTCTCTCCTCTCTCTACCTCTCTCTCCCTCCCTCTCTCTCTCTCTTCCCCTTTTGGACACTGTGGTTTGCTTTATGGTTAATTAAGATGTGCCCGTGACAGTATACTTCAAGGGTGAAGAAACCATGTATATCCTAGGCCAAGGGAATTCCCTCTCTAATACCCACAATATTTACTATGCCTATGCAGAAAAAAAAGGCACAAAACAATCTTTTTTAATCTATTTATTTATTTAATTCTTATTGGTATAGATATTGAAGTCTCCAATTTTATTTTATATTATTTCATCTTTCTCTTTCTTTTTTGAGCTCCAGCATGGTTTTATTTCAGGACTGAGACTATTATGTGGTGCTTGCCTTTAGTGCTATAGTGCTCACTGGATATTTTATTTGATATTTCTTTTTGTATTGTTGTGGTATTTCAATTCCTTTTTTCCTGTCCTTTCTCAAACTGAGGTTGAGAGTCTCTAGAAGGACTACGCACATTTTTGGCTTATTTGATTTTTATCCACTTTTTTGCTTTTCTTTTCTTCAAACAAAACCACATAAGTTGAATTACCTAGTTCCACCTCTCAAATAGAGAGGGAAATAATGGAGGGTATCAGGACAAAACAGATATATGATCACTAAGTAGTAAGATGGACACAGAGGGGACCACTTATTCTGGCAGGCCGGGGGGTGAGGGTGGGTGATCTGGGATGCAGAATGGGAATGGGGGTGGAGGGGGAGGACAAACTTGGTGACTGGAACTCCCTTGATTCAATGTTAATATGTACCTAAAATAATATTGTGAAAGTTATGTAAGTCAATATGGTCAAAATAAAAATTATATATATAAAAGAAGTGCTATGCATGTTATTTTAATCCCCTTTCAACACTTAGCTTTTGTCGAGTGATCAGTTCCAACTATCTTTGTCATAGTAAAGGACCCTTCTCCTCTAACTGTACTCACCATTCTTTGTAGCAAGCTTTCTACCATGGAATGGTCATCCTGTTCTCATTTCTGTTATCTCTGGATATTATTATTATAATACTGTCTTTGCACATTATTTTCCAAATGCCCCTTTCTGCACTTTGGTCAAAGTAGATAGCATAGTGCTGGTCATAGAAAATACTTGCTAATGTTTTATTGAATTTGGCAAACTCTATCAATTGAGTATTCAATTCCTAAATAAGTGTTCTGAATTCTAGCATACTTTCTAAGCCCTTATCTGTGTCCCATACTCATACATTTTAAATAACTTTTGTATGTTTCTACCATTTTTACAGCATTTATGAAGTCCTTCCAAGAGACTACTAGGTCTTATTCTGGACATCTCCTCTAAATGTCCCTGATGGCTGAATGAGAATAGATCAAATCACATTCTTTCCATATAGGCTTGCTGGATAGAATTAGTGAGCTTTTAGGGCTTCAGGAAATAGGATTTTGTGCATAGTCTCAGAGCCTGGATTCTCTCTCGTTACTCTTTTGCTGATCTCTGTAAGACATTATGAAAGTTCTGCTAGAACCCCAACTTACTTCATCCTCATTCCAGGGAAGTGACAAGCTATTTTATAGCTATTTTATGATCAGAAGGAATCACTAGTTTAAAAAAATAAAAGAGTCATCTCACCCCAACTACTCACTTTTGACTCTCAAACTTCCCACTTGCAGAACCCTCATATGCTGGTCAATTTTATATTATTGAGCTACATAAAATCTGTAATATATTCAACATAATATGGTACATGGTAAATGGTCAATCTGTGGCCATTATTTTATTGTAAGGTTTTTATTATAAGCATTAAAAGTCTTTATTCAATTATGCGGTGAGTATTTCCTTGAGGCATTTAGCTTAGGATATTGGGGTTAACAAAAAAAAGAAAATAAAAAGAGATTTATTTTTATGAAGGTAAAACAGCTTTCTTTGCTCTGGAGAGACCAGTGTTCTCTTTTGAACATGCATATCTCTCTTGCCTCCTCAAATTTCTCTAAGTAAATTTCTTGAAATAAAACCACTTTTCCTCACTAAAAATTAAAGTAGGTAAATCCTGGTTAAAGTATCACAATTTTTTTTAAAGTATCACAAATTTTTATCTTTTATTTAGGCCAGGAGAGTGGGAAGAATGATTCTTTGATCACAGGTAAAGTCAATTCCTTTACTTTGCAGGTTTACCCTTTGTTTACCACTGCGCTGTCACTCTCTTGTACAAAGTATAGAGATACTGACTTTTGAACAGCAAGAAAACACATAAAAATCATTCAGCATCCTTAAAAGAGAAAAGTGGGGTGTTGGTCTGACTACTTTTACCTAGAGCTTTCTAGATGACCGTGAAAAGAAAAACAGACAAGATTATAGAAATCCTGAATTCAACAGATCAGGACCAAGTCCTGGGAAGCACATCAAAAAAATTCAGATTCTAGTCTGCCAATGAGCCATTCCCCCCAAAAAAATACTAATCTTAAGAGAATTTTTGTGAGTATCCCTAGAAACATAATCCAGGGTCACTGTAAGATTCATAAAAAATCAAATCTCGTGTGCTCTTAACTCGAGCTGGTCACAAGAAAGGGGTTGTTACAAGTGTGAGTGGGATATGAGGGAAGAGCAGGGATGCAGACACCATGGGGAGAGTTCCTCAAAGGTAGAAAGTTCCTCTTTGTTGGAAACTAGGACAGACATGCCAAGAGATGAAACAGGCAAACTAAGAGCTGGAAACTTAACAAAGGCCACTCAGAACTCTCTGTCTGCTTCTCACCCAGGTTTGGTTCTGTCCAACTCTTTTGATTCTACTGTTTTATATAAATTTGCCCTAAAATCCTATGGATGGACAATATTTTATGGAAAAGGTAGAAAGAGTAGAGTATCTGAGATATAAATAAAACATCTAAGATATATTTTGTAAGAATTTAATATAAGGCATAACTTAGAGATCCATATATCCATAATATCTATTCACATTAAAGCAAAGACAGGAAAGATCTGGATTTAGTATAATATAAGCCAAATACTTTTATAATCTCTCCTTCAGCTTCTGCCTGATTCTCCAATGCCATCTCAAAGTTTCATCATAAAAGGTATACTCAGTGAAAATTCTCAATAGACCATAATTCAGAGGGAAACTTAAAGCCAACCAAAGGCATCGGGAAAAACAGATATTCTTAAAGTCTGATTGGGTCTGTGTTTTCTGCCTCAACCTGACAGGTTTGCTTCCAAATTAATTAAAAAGTCAAATTTGACTGTCATTCTACTAGTGGTAAAGTAGCAATCTATTCATAAAACATCTTGCATTTGTATAATAGTTTTATGCTTTTTCAAGTACTTTATCATCCATTGCTTTATTTGAACTTCATGACAATTCTCTAAAGTAAAATAAGAATGATAGGGGAGCTCTTACACTTTTTAAGGCTAGATCATCTGTATATAAACACCTAAATTACATCTTGCCACTGGGTGACCTTAGCCAATATAATCTCTGTGTCCTCTGCCTCCTCTTAGTCAACAGAGTGGGCACAACAGAGTGCAAGGTCCTATTTTTGGTCTAAGGTTGATACAACAGAAATTGTTTTTTTTGGTTTTTTATTTTGTTTTGTTTTTGGGTCACACTCGGAAGCTCTTAGGGACTACTCCTGGTTCTACACTCAGAAATCACCCCTGGCAGGCTAAGGGGACCATATGGGATGCTGAGATTTGAATCACCGTCCTTCTGCAGGCAAGGCAAACGCCTTACCTCTATGCTATCTCTCCAGCCCCAAGAAATAGTTATTTGTAGATAGTAATTTATTATAGATGATAAGGTCTGGAAAATATGGGTAGTTTATTAATATTACTTTATAGATATTTCTGTCAGTCTTGCAGGATCCAAACATTCTAGTCCATAAAGAGAGAAGAGAGTGAATGCATCATGAAACCTTTCACAGGTTGAGAAGTGCTATACACTGTAGGGACTAGTCCCCCTTATCCTTCTAAGAGGGTATGCTCTAACATGACCTATATAAATGGGCCTTTCCTATGAGAACCCCCAATAAAAGCCAGTAGCTGTGATTTTCTTAGAGTCCTCTGCATTTTTCTTTTTTCTTTTTTTTTGGGGGGGGCGTTTGGGTCACACCCGGCAGTGTTCAGGGGTTACTCCTGGTTCCATGCTCAGAAATTGCTCCTGGCAGGCACGGGGACCATATGGGGCACCGGGATTTGAACCGATGACCTTTTGCATGAAAGGCAAATGCCTTACCTCCATGCTATCTCCCGGGCCCATGCATTTTTCAATCCTACTAGGACTGTCAAATTTTCAATAAACAGCATGAGGATGAGCTCACAGATAACACCTGCCTGAGCAGGTGGCATGTCCACACCCACTAGGTAGACATGCCAGATTCAGTGATGTTCTGAGAAGCAAACCTATCAGCTACACTCCCTGACAGCCACCTGAGAATGTGTCACAAGCTGTCAGGAATCACTTGTGTGTAACATGAAAGATGAAGCACAGAATTGACCAAAGACATGACAGCTGCAGTAATATCCAGAGCTCCAATGAGGTTCCAGCCTGAGGGGAATCCCTGGGAGAATAAGAGGAGGGCAAGAGGTAGGCCCTCCCTGTATTATCATAGTCTCCACCGTTGTATTTTTTAGAAAAAAAACTTTGAGAGGATAAACCACCACTATCAAATTTTACCAAAATTGTTAAGTACAGCCAGCTCTCCAGATAGTAGCAGATCCTCATTAAATATAATGCATAGCACCTTGCATGAGGAGGTCCAACCACTATTAAAGAACCCCTTTCAAATTCTCTCTAGTGGCTGTCTTGGAATCTATACACAGAGAAAATATTCTAATGGGATAATGGGGTCCACAGTTTCCATGTCCTACTGAACCGCCAAGCTCATCTCCATGACACAATGAGAGTGACCTCCATGAGATACAGGGACTTTGTGGTTCAACACTAAAATGTTGTGTATAGCATAATGGACTAAGTCATAGTAGAAAGACAAAGGTATTAAAACAGTGGTCTTTAAATTACTTTAGGTCCACAAAAGTGTTCAGGAGGAAACTATTTAACGAATGTAAAGAATCCTGTAGCAACCACTGCTGCCTGGACACAGCTAGCCCTAGGTACTTCCATACTCCAGTAAAGGGAGAAACAACTAACAGATCCAAGTGTTTTCAAAGGTCACAGCAGAGTCATGTGTTGGAGTGTAAGTAGGAAGGAAGAAAGTAATGGTAGAGGGTGGGAATAGCTAAGAGGAGATACCAAAGTATCTGAGAAGCATGGATGAGATGGCAGGGGGTGAGAATGAATTTTTCTCAGTCTATGTACAGAGCTACATTGTAAAAGAAAGAGGAAAAACTGGAATCTAGGACCTAAAAGAGGATAGAATATAAATGATCTGTGCTTCTCTCTGTCCCATCACTAACCCACCATGCAGATATGGGATAGAAGAAATATTGGAAAGATAAAAAGATATAGAGTGAGTTTTATGGCAGGAATTTCACTGGGCTGTAGGTGAGGCTCTTTCCAGCCTCACTTTTACATTGAAATAGAGTGAATTAAAAACAGGACCATAGCAGGGCAGAGGGAGCACCACAGTTAGACAACATTGTTTAAGGGGGGTGGTTTGGGCCACATCCAGGCTGCTCTGAGCTTGGGGGTCATGTGGGGTGCCAGTAATCAAATGTAGATCTGAACAAACAGAAGACCAGCTCCTGCCTATCATCTCTCTCTTCTTGAACAAGGAAACAGAAGTGCATAGCCAAACTCTTCTGTTAGTTGGTAAAATGTACAATGGAAGGACTAAATGAGGACAGTCTTATTCATGTCAGCCATTTTTCAGGGTGCCTCAGTAGGACACTATTCTGAGAGAAATAAGCTCTGCTAAAAAAAAAAACAAACAAAAGTGAAGTAGCACTCTTTTATTCTCTTTTACATATTTATTTAAATTAATGCACACAACAGAGACTTCTTTATATATGCAAAATATTCCACAAAAATTATATTGTTATTTATATTTCTCAGAAGTTGGGGAAAGCTAGCTGTTTTGTCCCTAGCTTGGCCAAACATCAAACCTCCCTTCTCTCTATAAGCCCTTCTGGCTGCAGCCTCTTCCTGGGCCAAGCTCTACTTTGAATTTACTGTCATGAGAGAAATACTCTGTGCTTTCCCTCTTCAGTGAAGGGGCCATGAGCCTGAGTTAATCTTGCACAAATGAATTGTGGGGCATTGGTGAGGCTGAAAACCCAGTCATCATAATGGGTACACCTGCCATTTCATTTTAGATAAGCTCAACTACAAATGTTGCAGGAAGTTGGAGACGTCCATACTGGAAAGTGCAGGAGAAATATTTTTTTCTCTTTCTAATTTTTCTTCTACTCTCTGAGCAGCTCCTGACTCTGTTTTTAGGTAGTATGATTTTTATGTCCAAATACAAGTATATCCTGACTTCTATATTCAGACCACAAGAATCCAGCATTCCATGCACTCTTGCAATGACCTGACCAGCTCCTCAATTGCAAGAGGGGTTAGCTATGAGCCAGAGAGAACCAGGTAATCAGAGGTCCTTGAGTAAGGGAATAACACTGGAGAGGAATAGGTGAGAAAGGCAAAGATAGTAGTCCCAGGATATGCTTCTTGGTCCTACATGTCAATCTGGGCCCTAAATCCCTATTATTGTGTGAGGAAAAGTGTCAGAGCTCATAGGGAGACAAAGGGGAAATATAATATTAGCACAAATACTTGCTGAGTGTGCTGCTCTCACTATCTTGGAATTATAATTATATCAGCCCTTAATATCTATACACCCAAGTAATTATATCTGGCTAATCTCTGTTCACTGCAAGTGAATACTCACTTTTTCATACTGACATCCCAGAGCAATACAGAAACAACTGTACCAGGAGGAGAAATGGAATTCCCAAGAAGCCAGCTGCACCAAAATCACCATTAGAACCAGGTCAGTCAAGTCTATCCCACCACACCCAGCTAGCAGCACTGCATATTCTTGTTCAGAGGAGCACCCAGCCCAGATCTGAGCTGCTGCCTGACTCACTCACACTATACCACCAACTGATTTGTCTAATATTGCCAGAGGATACTACATTCACTGCATACTCTCTAAAGCCATCCATGAAAACACATCTAAGGAACTAGGTAGAATGTTTATCTGCTACAGCAAATAGAAGCAAGGAGACAAAAGATCTCAAGTCTAAATCCTTAGCCAATGTCAGGGTCTTAAAGGTTGATACAGAAACTGTTGATATCAAGGGCAGGTGAGGGGCATCCTAAGCCATCAATGATGATTACAGGATTTGCTTTCAATAGCCATGCTCAGAGTAACTCCTGGAAGGACTAGGAGACCATATGTGGTATTAGGGATAAATCCAGCATATGTTTATCCATTGTACTATTTCTCTAGAGCCTAACCTATGAACTTTTATTGTAGTTAAGCTATAGACCCATTGACCCATCCTACAGTTGGTGCATATATGTAGTCTTCCACACTCTGGATTCAGCATGGTTAAAGTGCATATCGGTGGGTTCTCTGAACTCTCAGGAGTCACACCTGATGGGGTAATATATTTGTATGCTGATTCTTCATACTTTTGCAAGTATAAAATATTTGTGAATGCCTGGTATGATATGCCTTCATAGCAAGCAGTATTTTGTAGAGAAGGTACCATCTTTGCTTCACACAAAAGCAAAACATTTTGCAGAATCATTTGACTATTTAAAATGTGCAAATTTGCACACTGACTAGAGACAGACACTTGAAAGGTAGTGGGTGCTAACAGGATTCAAAGAACATATAGGAATTAATTCCTAGAGAAAATATGCATGAGGAGAAGAGAAAATGAACATCTTAGTCATTTTCAATATGTGGTACCAACATGTGGACCAGTGATCGAAAACACAACAGAAAACCTTATATGTGCATAATACTTCTCAGGTTGGAGAAAGCCAGATAACAAGTCCTGACAGCCTCTTTTCTGACCAGTCAAAAAAAGACTTGAAAGATTATCCTTGCTTCACATATTAGAAAACTCAAGCTCAGTTAGGCAAGGTGAGACCCTAACTAAGCTGAATAAAAAGTTATAGTGCAAGTACAGATTATAAATACTATTATTAGTTAATGTCCCAGTACACAATGTTGTGCAGTTTCTGTCTTGAGACATCTCTGAAAATTTCTCAACATTGAATAAAATCACAAGGAATACCCCTATTTTTGCAAAATATTTTCCTGGATGGAAGTTGGTGCCGAGATAGTTTTAATTAACTGTGCATTTTACTTAAGCCTAGCAAGTTATTGCACATTAAATAAATACCACTTGGTTATTAAGAAGATATTTACTTCTTACTTAAGAACCACAGAAGGTTAAGGATACAGATTTCCGTTAAACCACAGTCTGGTACATTTGTTTGAAATAATCAATTGTTCTTTACTCAAGATATAATAATTGCCTTATTGAATCTGGAGAAGTTCTTCTCTTCATAATTTATGGTAAACAGATTTTCTTGTTTAGACACTCTGTCTTTTCTCCTAAAGATAGCAAAAATGAGAAGGAAAGAGCAATCCAGAAACACAGACTTTATACCGCAAGCTAATTCATGTAAAAGTATTCAAAATCCCAATATTCATGAATCTAGACAATTTCATCCAGTTTATCTTGCTTAATCATAGTAGGACAGCAAGTCTGGCAAGCCTCCACATAGCACAATCAGCAGAGTCAGAAGACATAATTGTCCAACATGTGTTACAAACACAAATATTCTGGCATAATAAAATATCAGCTCATATTAAGTGTGACATTAAATTGCAGCTGCTGAAATAAAAAAAAACCTGTATATATTTATTTATACTATTATATCACATTTTGTCCGAAATGATTTGAATGCATTTTCTAAAAATACACAAACTATAGGATATATATACACACATCATCATCATAAAGAAATTTGGATTTCTTAAGATGCTTAAGGAAAGGAAATATTCAGACAAGACTAAAAATCAGGCATATGCAGTTCTTAACCCTGCATGTCAGCACTGTGGACATATATATTCCTGCCCATACACGTGATGCCAGAGCATATATCTCCTAAATCTTACCTCTTGAGATATGCCTTTTATGCTTTTCTATTTTCATGGTGTATTGTGTCGTGGGGCTCTCTCCACCTATGGAGAAGCTCACCTTCTTTCTTGAGTACATTACTCTTTCTTTTCTCATCCTCTCCCTCCACTTCCATAGAATTTCCAAATATATCTTGTTTTTACTAAATAAAAAGACTGAAAATCAAAAGGAAACTTTTAAAATGAAAACAATCAAGTACATTTATAAACTATTGAAAATATTCCAGGACTTTGGAGGTAATTTCTACTAACATTTTAATGTGGAGATAGTTTCATGCTAGAAAATTGATACAAAGATTAGGCAAAGATTAAAAGCTGAGTCATTTTAAGAACTTATTTTAAGCCTATACCCAAAATGAGAAAAATGAAGCAAGCAGGTAATTATAAAATCATTTAATTTAGTGATAAAAGTACTAATCTCCAAGAATAATTATATCATATGGTATTTGTAGGTACTCATCCCAAGGCTTTCTTCCATTGTGTGCTCCTGTCCCTTTAAGGGTGATGATGTCAGTTATGAGACACCCCCTGTAACTGTGGCTGGAGGGCAGTTGGGAGGGGAGTATATAAAGCTAGATTCTGCCTGCTGGTTGAGAAGGAACCTATTGGTCTGGGGGCCTAAGGGCCTCAGCCATCCTACCTGCCTACCTGCTAGCTTGATCAGAATCAAGTCTAGAGAGAATCTGTCTCTTCCCTGCTTGCCTGACTGTCAGCTTAGCCATGCTCCTGCCATTGCTCCTGTGCCACAGGGTTGTGTGATATCTTGTTTGCTCTCTCTGACTCTGTGTGTGTCTCTTGCTGCAGATTCTCTCGTTGAAGTTTTAGATGTTGATAACGCTGCCTATGACCCTTTTATCCAGGGATTGCTTAGCCCTAACATTAGTTGGGGGTGAATCCAGCCCCCTAACAGAACTCAACTTAAATTAACATAATGATCAATTATTAGTAAGAAAGATTTATTATAGGAATCCCAGGACAGGTTACTAACAAGAATTATAGTAATGTATGGGCCCGGGAAATAGCATGGAGGTAAGGCGCTTACCTTTCATGCTAAAGGTCATCGGTTCGAATCCCGGTGCCCTATATGGTCCCCCATGCCTGCCAGGAGCAATTTCTGAGCATGGAGCCAGGAGTAACCCCTGAGCACTGCTGGGTATGACCCAAAAACCAAAAAAAAAAAAAAAAGAATTATAGTAATATAAAATATCCCATTACTAGGTTCAATTAAAAAAAAAAAACTCCTGAAAATGCCAATGGCTGTCAGCTATTCAATAGCATTTTTGCTTAAAATATTTAGAAATGAGCTTTCTTTCCAAGCCTATGTTCTACTTTGAAAAAATATCTCGACGTTTTTGCTTGCATATTTCCACTCTAAAGAAGCTTGTGAACTCTCTTAAACACAAATTTCTTCCATTATCTTCCTTCACATATCTTAGGTCAAAACTACAAAGTGAAAATAAAGGGCAATTTTCATAACAATAAGGTTGAGCAACTTTAAATTCTCTGTATCATTTCTACTCAAAATGCTTGTGTTGGGGCTGGAGTGGTGTCACAAGTGGTAGAGCATCTGCCTTGCACACGCTGACCTAAGACTGACCGCGGTTCAATCCCCTGGTGTTCCATACGCTCCCCCAAGCCAGGAGCAATTTCTGAGTGCATATACCCAGGACTACTGAAAGTCACCAGCTGTGGTCCAAAAACCAAAAACAAAAAAAAACGCCCCAAAATAAAAATGCATGTGTTGATTTTTTTATCACCTCCATAATGTTTTGCAGTAAGTCAACATGTAAACTGGCATTAGATAGGTAGATTCCATTATTCCGTTGGTTTTAAGTTCCCTGGATGATGTTTTCTTTGTAACTGGTTCTCTTTTATCAGAAGCTTGTCTATTTTACATGAACTACAGTGCTATGATTTGTTACTGCTCTGCTCATGTATCTTGCCACATTTCTTTGACATATATGTGAAAAAATAAGAACCTGAAAAGCCTCAATATGTTTTGTATTTGTTAACACCCATTGGCCAATGATATGACCAAGTTTAAAGCAGGTGAAAGCATTATAGAGCTATATGGCAAAGAGGTAAATATAGGCCAAAGGAAGAACTAGAATATCAGCTCTAAAGAATTATACTAAACTTTACATTAAAAGTTATGTTCTCAATCTGGGCGATATCTCCAGTGTATATCAGTATATACTAAACATATACACTGCGCAAGTGAAAAATCTATGGGTTTGATCTTGGTACGTTATGGTTTGCCAGTACTGTCACAAGTAGCACTTTCTTTCTGTTCACTTCCACTAACATTGCACAAGTAGTAGCCCAAGGTACTTCTGGAATGGCCCAAATAAGGAAAAAAATTTTAATATATGTTGGGAGCCAGATCGTTTGAAATATAGCTTAGCATAAGTACAGCCATTTTGCCTCAGACAGACATTTTGTCTCAACATTGCCCTTTATCTGAACTTTAGATGAATACCTGCCAAATGGACAGGAGTTGACGCAGACTGCCCTGCAAGAACTTGACCATACAGGAAGGCTTGTTATAACATGTATGTACTTGCAAGAGGTATGCTGGCAGAACATTGTGACTTTTATGAAGTCACCTAGAAACTGTGTTGTTCATGTAACCAACCGTTATGTACTGTATATAACCATTCACCATTGTTAATTTTCTATATAAACCCTGCTTGCTTTAAATAAAATTGACACTTTGATCAGAATCCATGACTTGGTGTCCCCTTTCCTCCTACCCTTCTTTCCTTCAGGTAAGAGTCCTTTCCACGACCACTAATAACTGAGAGCCGTGGGCTGGCTCAAATATACAAAGTGAATATTCTATGACCTAATCAGTTGGGACATACTGGCTATGGTAATAATGTTAAGCAGGTTTCTTTATAATGACATTTCTTATGTTTTTATGATGAATATGCCAAGATATTTTCCAAATATTATAGACTTTCTCAAATCAGTTTGAACATAAAATCTCTTTGTTTTTCCCAGACAGCCTGGGTGATCAAAACTGATTGCACTTACTTTGGTAACAAAAATAAATAAATAAAATATTTTAAATGGAATTCATACTGAAAAAAATAGTATGCTGAGAAATAATTTCCTAAATAAATGTGCATGATTTATATAATGAAAACAACAAAATTTCAATGAGACATAAAATAAAGTTTAAGTAAATGAAGCTCACCACAAAGAGTGATGAGTTTAGTTAGAGAAATAACTACATTTTGAACTGTACTAATAATGAGAATGTATGAGGGAAATGGAGAGCCTGTCTAGAGTACAGGCGGGGGTGGGTGGGGAGGAGGGAGATTTGGGACAATGGTGATAGGAACGTTGCACTGGTGTTGGGTGGTGTTCTTTACATGACTGAAACCCAAACACAATTATGTATGTAATCAAGGTGTTAAAATAAAAAAAAGTAAAAATATTTTAAATGGAATTCATACTGAAAAAAATAGTATGCTGAGAAATAATTTCCAAAATAAATGTGCATGATTTATATAATGAAAACAACAAAATTTCAATAAGACATAAAATAAAAGTTTAAGTAAAGGAAGACACTTTTTTGGAAGAAGAAAATCAATATTATAAAAAAGGCAATTCCTTCTAAATTGATTTATAAATTTAACATAACCCCAATGAAAATCTCAATGAGATAATAAATATACACTGTTGACAAGGAAATAGTGAAAACAGACATTTTCATACACTGCTACTAGGAGCTTAAATTGGTAAACTCTTTTTAAAAGCAAGTTGAAACCTTAAATTTGCTTATCTCATAAAATTGTTGACCCAGATCTAGAAATATACCCTAAGGAAATGATCGAATGTGAATAAAAATGTATCTGCACATATTTTTATTACAATTCTATTTAAGGGAAACAAATGAGAGGCAATAATCTAAATTTACTATAATAAGGGAATCGGTAAGTTTCCAGAGTTTTATATTAGTGAAATTACACAAGATTAAATTTGTGATTTCTAAATTAAATAACATATAATAATATTTCAAAGTTCACTTGGGATGGAAAATCTTACCACAAGACATGTAACAGTATGATATAATTTTTATTCATATTCCTAGAGAAAAAAACAATAAAACTTAAAATGTTAATAGTTACACTTAATGCTCAGGGGACCATTTGGAGTGTTAGGGATCAAACCCATAAATTGCATTTTTTTGTTTTCTGGGTCACACCCAGTGATGCTGAGGGGTTACTCCTGGTTATGCACTCAGAAATCGCCCCTGGCTGAGGGGACCATATGGGACACTGGAGGATTGAACTGCTATCTGTCCAAGGCTAGCGCAGGCAAAACAGACACCTTACCATTTGCGCCACTGCTCTGGCCTCTTAAATTCCATTTTTAAAATATGAAAGTAGGCATTCACAAGATAACATAAAAAATAAAATGCTGGAGTGGGGAGGTATAAAAGGGTAGTAGGAATTATTCTACTAATTTTTAAAAATCATTAAATATGGGACTGAAGAAATAGTAGAGCAGGGAGGATATTTGTTTCTAAATGCAGCCAACCCAGGTTCTATTGCCTTCCCATATGGTGCACTGAGTCTTCCTGGAGAAATTTCTGATTGCAGAGACAGGAGTAACTCCTGAGTGCCACCTCCAAAAATTATTTTTCAAATGCCACAATAATTCAAGAATGGTCACAGGAATAAGTTTAAAAGTTCCCTAAACAGGTTGCAAATATGTAATTACATGAAAATGTGATAAATAGCAAAAGGTATAAGAAAATAATAGGAACATTTGCCCTTTAGAGGAGGCTTAAGAACTTAAAACTTTAAGATACCCCTCAAAAAAAAAAAAATCCAAAAAAGTGGTGCAAGTAATCAGCTTGATTTGGCAAGTATATAAAAAACAATTCAATGAATAATCAACAGAGAACAGTAGAGGGCTTACTTTGCAAGCATGAGGCCCTGCATTCAATCCCTGACATCACAAACCAACAAAACAAACTAAAAAACCTTATTTCTAAAGAGCTCATACAGATACATCACATTTGTAAAGTAGAGTTCTAGAGTCCCGAGCAGCCACCTCTATAAAGTGGTAATGGTGGAGCACCCTCCCTTTTCTGTGCTGTATTGTCTTCAAGTCTCTTGTCTAATTATACACAAATGTCTACGAGATTCATTGTGGGGATTACATAGAATAAAGGTCATAAATAATTTTGCATATATTTAGCAATTAGTTACTATTCAATAAATGTTAACAATAAGCTATTTTATTTTTTCAACAAATGCCTATCTGTCATATACTATGTTAGTCTGACTCTGCACATGACACAAGGGATAAAAGGTGCACAAGATAAGCCCTGTTACACACAAAAACTGGTTGGTAAACAAGCAAGAAGCATAAGATGTCATTTGTTAGAGTGGGAGGTAAAGAGGTGAAGGAGGTCTGTGTTTTATGTCTCTGAGAGGCAAACCTTTATTTGGCTCCTAGAATATGATGAGCTACAATGAAGTCCTTACAAGTGCAATGTTGTTCATTGGCCAGTAATGGGACTGGAAGGGCACCAGAGGAAAAGGATCACATGTTCAGGAAATATGGCAGGTTGAGCAATATAAATATCCTAAACTAAACATTTCCACTCTTCACTTCCCATTGCTGGAGTGAAAAGCTTATGGTGGGGGCTTGAGAAAAAAGGAACTACATTACCAGAAAATAATTCAGTAAGGACAGTGACAGACAAGAAATACTAAATTGCAGTTGACTTTTAAAGTTTGATAATCTGAGCATGGGTTCCTTTCCCCTAAAATTTTCAGCTTCTTTCTTGCTTTTTGATTTTGGTCACTACAATACTTTCCCTGCTTTATTACCTCCTGCATAGGAATGTTCTAGTAATCTCGTCCTCCCAACTCTGCTTCAGAATGCATTCATCAGAAAGAACTTGACTTGAAGTTGTTTGTTTTCTTGTTTAATTCGCAGAGGAGAAGTCATATCCCATTCTGGTTGAAGGTAGTTTCTCTAACCCTCAGCAGTCTAAACAGGCTTGGTTTATCTACTCTGATGTTACGAGCCTGATGTTTTCTTGGATGAGCCTCCTTTCTACTCTTGTATGACTAATGGACTTCATCTAACAGCTGGAGGGTTGAACAAAGTCTCCAAGTGCTGGGCTAGGGCAGCTGGGTTACAAGACCAGAAAGTTTTAGGTAACAGTGTTAGAATCACAGGTTTACTGTCCGTGGCTCTGTTTACTTGTAGAAGAAGATGGGTAGGAGAAAATTGAAATTGGAGATGGTGAGTCAGGACTAATAATTGATAAGTGTAGGGGAGGAATGAAAACAAAATCATGTTGACAGGTTTGAGGGGTATTTAGAAAATACAATAAACAGTGTAGCTGACTGAATGTAGACAATGAGTGGCATGAATTTGTTAAGAATGACACTCAAAACTCAAAGCTTTCAGAATGAGAATGACAACAACAAAATAGACAGGTCAGGAAGAGATATGAATCAGAATTTAAAATAGTTATTTGAGAAATATTTAATGGAAAATATTAAAGAAATTCAAATTAGAATAGTAAATGTATCATCTATCAATTACATATATCAAATTTATACAAAGAAAAATAAAATGTTTTAAGTCATATTTTATGTATGTATGTTATCTGAACTCTCTTGCGAATGAGAGTTCATTTCCTCTGTCTTCCCCTTGATGGTTTCAACTAAGTTATTTTATATACTGAGAAGACCAATGTACACTAGTTTTTAACAATGTACAAGTACTAGGAATATGTTTTAGAAAGCTCTGAGGTCTATAGGCAGGAAAATAATTATATGAAATAGAGGAAAGAAAAACAAGTTATTTGCAGGGAGGCTCACACATAAAGAAGAAAATATAATCTAGTGATTCCATTTAAGTTATATAGCATCTAGAAAGAAGGCAATAAATTAAGGAAAGAAAAATACGTAACTTTTATATTTAATTTGCATATACATTTTACAGGATTTTTTTAGAATTTATTGACGTATGTATCAAATATTCTTAAACCCTGTCAGGTGTGATAAGGCTATAATGACATTCTCACCTTCCAGACCACAGGATTACTTCCTCTCTGTAGGAAAATAATTAGGCAAATATCTAGATACATTTATGTACCCTGTCAATAACTGCCAAGAATTTCCTTCCCCTTTTTACAGTGAAGGATGAATAATGTAGTCATTGGTTACAGGAAAGGATTATAAAGGAATCATTAGTATGAGTGCTATAAAGAAGATAAAGATGGGACCAGTCAATCAGATTTGGTGAAAGAGTAGGAGTATCAAAAGATTGAAATGAAGATTATAATTTGGGGTTCTGGAGTAAACATGAAGAAGGATGCTAATCATTTTACTACAGAAGCTCATGGAAAGATTTCTGCTATAATCTCTCTCTGACTTCTCCAATGAGGTATATCAGTTCTCAATGGGGCAAATCACCTCCCAGACTGAGAGGGCAGTGGCTCCTTAAGGAAAGGCATGCAAGGATGTACTACCATCAAGTGGCAAGATGGTAAGAGCAACCCAATTGCTAAACCACTTTTGAGACTTAAAGATCTTTGAAGGAAAGGAAATGACCATAAGAAAATCAAAGATGGCGATTCAAAATTATTTTTGTGTATCATCCTAAAGAAACATCACACCTTTCACACATGTATATTTCAAAGCAGCACTAATGTTAGTAGCTAAAAGTGTCCTTCCTCTTCCATACTCATAATTTACATAGAAAGACAAGTCTGATTTAAGTGCCAGACTTGCCATTTAGACTGTATCAGCTCATGAAGCTTTCATCCAGTTCAATGTTAGACTCCAAATTTACTTCTATGTCTTTAAATACTTTCATTCTTAATGCAATATTATGTTCCTTCCTATGTTCATGAAATTTCAACATTAGATATCAATCATAACTCACCAATTCTGTAATCTGATTATAGGATGATAAAAATCAAGGGCATATTGACTTAAACCATTTTATATACAAGTATTATTCTAAATTCTGGAAACATGGACATGAACAACACAGTGTCCTAACGTCATATAAAAATTTGATTTAAAGTGCAAAATAGCTGCAGATCAATATTTCTTCAAGAAGATATACAATTAGATATGTAAAAATTCAAGAAGTTTATGAAGAGGTGTCCAATATCAGTAATCTTTGGGGAAATAATAAAATAGAGAAAGAATTAAAGTAGAAAATAACAAGTGTTGGGGAGGATGTGGGGACATTGCAATTATTATACATTATTGGAGTAAAATAATGTATCCTCCATAAAAGTACAGTGGCTATTTTTCAAAAATTTGAAAATAGAATTATCATATAACCAGAAATTTCACATCTGCTTATATTCTCAAAATAATTTAAAGTGATATCTTGAGGCCATAACTTTATATCTATGCTCTTAGAAGAATCTTTCAGTCACCAAACATTAGAAAGCATCCTTCTAGAAAATGAACAGATAAAGGAAATATGATATTATATATCCATATGTGGGATATAATACAAATTGAATAAGAAAGGGATGTAAAGTACATAATTTACAATACAGAATGAACAAGGAAGGGATTTATAACACATGCTAAAGTATTGTTAAATGTTTATGATATTAGGCTAAGTGAAATAAGCCTATCACAGAAAAGATAATAACTATATTATTCCAGTTCTTGGAGTAGTCAAATTCATAGAAAGACAATACAGTAGAATTTGTCAGGGTCTAAAGCAGCAAGAAATAGCATGTGGTTTAATAGTGCTCTAAAGAATAGCTTGCCACAAATATAGTAAAAGATTGTTAATATAATAAAATGCAACGTAAATTTTATCACCATTAAAAATAAAAATGTTTTAATCTTTAAATAGTTTAATTTGTTTGTGCTCAAAAGGTGAATAAATACCTCTCAGTGTAAAACCCATCGTTGTCATTCAGAAAACCCATCCCTAGGGCTAGAGACATATGGATATGGCCCATGTTTAACCAGCAGCCTAGATTCAATTCCCAATACCTCATATAATCTCTCAAACCCCATCAGGGATGATCTTTGAGCTCAGAGCATGGAATAAGCCCTAAACTCAACTGGGTCTGGCCCAAAAACCATAAAAAGAAAACCTATCCACATCCACCCCTGTTATTTTTAATTTCTTTAATAATTACTTTATTTAAGTACTGTGGTTACAAAAATGTTTATGATTGAATTTCTGTCATAAAATATATACCACCCTTCATCAGTGCACTTTCCCTGCCACCAGTTTCCAATGTCCCCAGTTTTCTTCCTACTCACTTTTAGATACATGTACTTTTTAGATGCATACTTCTTTCCCCTTTATCTTTGTGGATACATGTTTCTTTTTCTTTTTCTTTTTGAAAGTTTAGAACTTTAAAATTTACAGCTTAGAAACCAGAGGTTTAATGAAGGGACTTGTTCAGTGTCGGGGCTGTAGAGTACAAAACAGCCCTGCTGTGTCCACTCTACTTTACTTAAAGGTTCTATTGCTTTTTTATCTGAAAAGGACCTTTGATTACATGGTTCCTGGCACTCTCACAAGGTTATCAGTTCAGATAAATGCTGGCAGTTAGTGTCTTGCAAAATCTGATGGTCTTACTCCACTTTGACACTCGTCCAAATCCACATCCTGACTTAAGTTCAAACAAAGGCAGCGAGTATCTATAGAATACTCCATGCCTCAGCTCCCCTCAAACAGCCATTCAAAACCAACTGAAAAGTTAATTGGGCTCTGTGCCTCTGCCTCAGTTTATGAAGGGCAATATCAAACTCAAGAAGGATTTGTCTTCTTTCCAGAAAAAGTCATACTTATCAAAACATTACAAAAAGTCTGGAAGCTGCTAAATCTTAGAATTAGACACAAGTTTCTTCCAGAAGTGATTCTCTCATCAAAAACTTGTATATTGGACAGAATTAATACACAAGAAAGGAGAAGCAGAGAACTATAAAGGATCTTGCATCGATTTTGTAAATGGCTTGGTGTTGTCATTGTCTCCTTGCAATTTTTATCCTCCTCGCTGTGTTCCTCAATTTTACTCCACAATGGTCAGTAGGTGACAGGCACCTGGACTGTTTTGTTTATGATTTCTCTGGCCAGTTTAGTTCTAGATGTTTCACTCAGATGTACACCAAATCCTCACTGTCAACAGGAGCTCCCATACTTGGTACCTTCTTCCTTGCATTATGTCTGACATTTGGAATTGAACCACAGTCAGATTTGTTGATGTATTTTGGGCATGTCGAATGCGATATTTTTAGATCCAGTAACAAAAAGAGCTCATCTTTCTTTCATAAAAGCTTCTCATTATGTCTGCCCTGCTCATATTGTTCAGATCTATGATGCAGAGTGGGAAGAACAAAATCTGGTATTAGGGTCCAAGTCGTGGATATTTTATAGATTATCTTTTACTTGAAGGTCCTATGCAAGTTACCCAGTCTCTTGAAGATAACGTGTGCTGCAAAATGGCCATGTTGTCAATATCTGCCTCACGTGGCTATAGGAATTGGATTAAACCATTTACTTCAATTAAAAGAAATTGAAGCACCATGAGATACAAAGTTACAAAATAGTTCACTATTGAATTTCAATCATACAATTGTTTGCATAATGGGTCTTGAGCACCCATCTGTACCATTCAGAATTGGGTACCTGGTGTGTGAATCCGAAAAGATGAGATGAAAATAGATTGTTGTCTCATTGTCAATATTCTCGACTACTGACTGTGGGTCAATAGTAACTTTATTTGGGCTGCTTCTGCTTTTATATTCTATTCTATTTGCCTAGTCTACGTAAGTACCTCCACATGACTAATCACTCGGATAGTTAATCACAAGGGTCAAAAAAATAATGAAGAACAAAAACTAAAAGCGTGAGAACAAAACTGCCTGATTTAAGAAGATGGAAGTTAGATACTTGCATACAAAAACCAAGGTTGTTTGTCTAGTGCTTGGTCTAATCTATTGATTGTCTTGGGAATGACATCCCCATATATGTATATGTTCTTGTCTTACGATCATATTGGTGTCTCCAAGGCTGTTGCCTAAGCTTCTGGAGCTTTCGCACAGATGGCCATACCAGAACACTGGGCCTTGGTCATAACTGAACTCCAAATCTCATCACTTAACCAGTGTCCACTTTCTTCCACCAATGTCCCCAGTTTTACTCTAACTGTCCAGTTTGTTTCCATGGCTGACACATTAATTATTAGGCACTGTGGTTTGAAATTCTTTCACTGAATATGTATCATGCATATTACTATTACTTTTCCTCCTTTTAGAACCCATTTCATGTCCAAAATGATCATTTCTCAATCTCATTGTCATAGTTGTCAATTTTCTGACCTAACATCACTCCCCACATTGTGGCAAACTTTCAATTAGGGATCAATCCCCCGGACCTTTGTTTCTACAGTCTTGGGTATTATTTTCCAATTATTTAAGTATTTAAAATTTATTTTACTTAAACATGGTAATTGACAAGGTTGTTAATAATAGTTTTTTTTCAGTTGCAAAGTTGTTCATGATTGAGTTTTAATCAAATAATATACATCCTTTAGCAGTTTACATTTCCCTCCACCAGTGTCCCTATTTCCCTCTTAACTTCCCCTAGCCCTCTCCCCTGCAAGCATTTGTGGCAGATATTTTTCTTCTATCTTTGTTTTCTTCCTTATTTTCCTTTTAGACATTGTGGTTTGTAATATTACTACTTAAGTGGTGTCAGACACATTACTTTATCTCCTTTCAGCACCCAGTTCTTGTCTAGGGTGATTATTTCCAATTATTACTGTCATACTTACTATGCTTATTTTATATCCCACAAGCAAATGTGATTAGTCTATGTATATGTGACTTATGTCACTTTCCCTGTGACTTATAATATTCAGTATGGTATTCTTTATGCCATACACATTTGAACAAATTTCACTACTTAGTTTTTTCTAACTGCTATGTAGTATTCCATTGTGTATCTGTGCAATAGCTGCTTTATCCATTAGTCTATTCTTAAGCACGTGGGTTGTTTCAAGATTTTGGCTATTGAAGGAGATTTGGGGCGTTGGTGATGGGAATGTTGCACTGGTGAAGGGGGTGTTCTTTATATGACTGAAACCCAACTATAATCATGTTTGTAATCAAATTGTATAAATAACGACAATAGTAAAGAAAAAAAGATTTTGACTATTGTGAATAGTGCTTTTATAAATATAGAAATGTAAATATATTTTATGAATTATATTTTGGGGTTGTTACTGTATATTTCCAGGAGCAGAATTTCTGGGTCTTGTGGAAATTCAATTCCTATTTTTTAAGAAAAATCTATAACACTTTCCTAAAAGTACTAGACAAGTAGATATTCCCATAAAATGACTAACCCTTTGTACCCCCATCCTAGCCAACACTGTTTGTTTTTATTCTTTTCGATGAGTATCAAACTTTGTGAAATGGTATCTCATTGCCATCTTGAATTTTAATTTTATTTTTTATTAGTTACATAGAATTTATTTATGTAACATTTGGTCAAGTGTGTTTCGTTTTTGAGAAAGTTTCTGTTCAAAAACTGTTTAATGCAGTTTTATATAAATTTCCACCTTCTTGGCTTTATGGAGTCATATTTCGTGGCCCAGCATGTGATCTCTCTTAAAGAATGTCCCATTTGGATTGGGGGAGAATGTATATTTAGATAATGGGACAACATGACCTATATATGCTAGTATATATTAAACTCCTCTCTTTCATTTCTTCCTTCAAATATTATGTCAATGAAGTTCCCTTCTATTTTCATTTAATTGAGTTACTTTAAAAATCATTAATGGGTGCTGGATCTTTCCAAATGTTTTTTTCTGCATTAACTGATAATAGCACATTATTTTTCATACTAATATATTATATCATGTTAATCGACTTACATAAGTTAAACCATCCTTGTATCTTTGGAATAAATCCCACTTAGTCATGTATATGTTCTTTTTGATGAGTAATTGGATTCTATTTGTTAGTATTTTTGTTGAGGCTCCTATGATCATCAGGCATATTGGTCTCTAATTCTCCCTTTTTATGCTTTTCTGTCTTTTGATATCAATGCAATATTTGCTTCACATGGACTATTTAGGATATTTCTGTTTCTCTTATTTCCTGCAAGAGCCAGGAAAGGATTATATTGGGTCTTCTGTAAAGATGTGAAAGAACTTTCAAGGCTTGAAAGTTAATGAACACTTCTGGTCCTAGGTTTTTGTTTTTGGGAAGACTTTTGATTACCATTTCTATTTTTTCACAAGTGAGAGGTCTGTTCAGGGGTTCTATATCTTCTTGAATCGGCCTTGGGAGGTTATAGGAGTTAGATTGTATTCATTTAGTCTATGTCTTTTCATTTCCTGATATACAGATTTTTCAAATTAATCTCTGATGATCCTTTCGATACCTATAGTGAATTCTCCCCTTTCATTTCTGATTCAGCTTACTAAGATTTTCTTTCTCTTTGTGAGTCTTACTAGAGATTTTCTGATCTTTATCTTTTTCAAGGAACAAGCTCTTGGCTTCATTAGTATTTGCAGTTAAGAAATTAAAAAGTCTGCTGCCAGAGTGAAAGTACAGTGGATAAGGAGCTTGCCTTACATGTGACTGGCCATGTTTGATCACTGGGATCCATATAATCCCCTGAATCTCACCAAGAGTGATCCCTGAGTGCAAAGTTCAGAAATACGCCTTGGGCTGTCAAGTGTGCCTCCCAAAAGAAATAAAGTTTGACTAGGAAGGCTTATTGTAATAAAGTTACTGTAATCCTTTATAATGTTATAATCCTTTATGATATTATAATCCTTTATTATTTGTAACACAGAGAGAACAATTTTAATATTTTTTTGAAATAACTCAAACATTATCTTCTAGTCTATATTGATTCGCATACATGATTACATCTGAGTACAAAATTACAATGCAGAGGATTTTATATTATACTATATGCTTGATGGAAAAGAAAAACATTCCAACCCATCTAGAATCGAAAATAATTCCTGAAATATAATATATCATCAAAATCAAGTATAAATTTTAATCACAATGTTTATTGATTTACTTAGTAAAAATCTACTAAAAAGTCACTATATGAAAAAAGTCATGATTCAAAAATGATGAAGTGTGAAGAACAAACATGAAAGAGTATAATATAATTCTAACCTCACCGATATTGTACTTTAATTTACACAAAAATTGTAGTCAAATACCTTATAAAGATCCTATAAGCTAATAAAAACAGTTTGCTATAGTAATTCAAGGGGAGACAGAAAGAGAAACAGAGAAACCAAAACTACAAAGCAAATATCAAATGGTGCATCTAAATCTAAGTGCGGTGATAATTATAATGAGATAATAAATCCACCAATTTCCACAATAACCAGAGTAAATTTTTTATTTATTTTGGCTATAAAGTCTATGAGAAAGTCATTTCAAATATAATTACTAGGTAAAACAATGCAAAGTAATAGAGGTAGAATGGTTATTTTAAAAGCACATAAAATATCTAAAACAATGAAAATAACAACATATAATACATTTCATCATGATGAAATGTAAAATTGAACAAAAATATTAATCTTATGCAACAGAGCTTCAATATAAATAAATTAATAAAATAAATATTACATATATTTGTAATACTATATATAATTAATATAAAATAAATAAAATAAGGCAACAGAACTGAAAAAATATATTTACATAGTAGGATATTTATGTGAGTAGGAGTTTTGTCTCTCAATAAAATTAATTAAATAAATTAATTAAAATAAGCAAGTATATAGAAAAAGTAAGTAGATCACAATTGAATCTAATTGATATTAATGTAGAATTCAGTCTGATAATAGCAGAGTATATGTTCTTTTATAATTCATATGGAAAGTTCATTTGAGATATATCATCTTATAAATAATAAAACATGTATTTAAAATTAAAATAATTAAAACATACACATTTAATAATTTTAAATTGGAAATAAGTAATTGGATGGGAAAGTGGTAACTTGAAATCTCACAATATATTTTTCAATAATCCATGGATCAAAGTATGCATATGGACTTGGAACTGTTGGGGTGGAAAGGTTTACTCTGAAAAAGTGGGGGACATGAAAGTAGGGTGTGGTGTTAGAACAGTATTTGCATAAAGCTATAAAAGCAATATGTACAGTATGCAGCTACAACAGTGCTTAGAAAGACATTTATAGCATTAATTGGTTATGCTATAAAACAAACATTAATTGCTTAAACCTCTACTTTAAGATAAAGAAAACAAAAAAACTAAACATACAAGAGGAAAAGAAAAAAACAGTAAATGTAACATTAAGAAACAATAAAATTTTAAACAGAAGCAAGAAAAATGAATGAAATTAATATATCTTAATAACTTTCTCCAAGACTTAATTAAAAAGACAATATAAAAACTGCTAACATATGACTCCAGAAACTTTAAAATTATAATAATCAAATTTCATGCACAACTCTATGCATAATTGACAACTTGAACAAATTGGGCTAATTTTTGAAAATCACATTTGAAAACTAAATAAATTTACTCAGTAGTGACAAAGATAATCAGAATAGTTCAGAATAATTGTAAGTACTGAAGAAACTAAATTCATACTTTTAATAAGAATTATTAAATAAAAACCACTTGATTTAAATAGTTTCACTGAAAAATTCTACCAAATGTTTGAGGCCCAAATGATAGCACAGTGGGTATAGCATTTGCCTTGCATATGGCCGACTAGATTTAGATCCCAGGCTTTCCACGTGGTCCTCCAAGCCTGCCAGGAATATTTCTGAGGGCAGAACCAGGAGTAACCCCTGATTGCTGTCAGGCGTAACTTTAACGCGTGCCAAAAATTCTATTAAATGTTTAAAGATTTTATCTGATATTTTTCAAAAATATAAAAAAAAGTTGAGAAACTAAACTTTGAACCCTTTCTTTGATATTATGATATCCTTATACCAAATTAAACAAAAATAATACAAAAAAAGTTATAACTCAATATTCACCACATAGACAAAAAATCATCCAGCAAATGTTAGGAAACATTAATATATAAAAGATATACACTATGATATGTCATTTCTATAATATACCAAATTAATTGCATTCCTATCAAGTGGATTCTATTTAGGAATTCAAGAATGATTTGATATTTGAAAATTCAACCTAAGTACTCCACAATATAAGCTGCTATCTGAACTAATTAATGCAGTAAATCAGCATATGAAAATGTAACATGCACTCATATTAAAACCTCACAAACAGCAGATAACATCTTCTGATAAGGGGGACCTCTAACTTACTTACAATTATACTGTTCAATGACATAAGAATCAAGGTCTCTTTTCAGATCAGTAACAAGATTCACTCGCATTAAGTTTGTACTAGAAATCATAGGATATGCAATAAGCAAAATTAATCAAAGTAAATTTTTAGTGTGCATATCTAAAATAAAAATACTTAAAGTTGAGACAGGGACTGGCTGCTCCCAGAAGACTCCACATGCCAGGATTTTCTGTGTTTTTTACTGGTATGTCAGGGGCTCTGGGCAGGATGGCTAGCCATAGGACACCTGGGTTGACCACTTAGTCCAGGGGACAGAGGCCCCCCCACACCAAGCTGGTCTTCAGGGCCATGCCTGGTTAATCGGGCCCTGGGGGATGGGGAGGGAGAAATTCCTCCCATCTGGATCCACAAACTACTGAGGCAGGGACTGGCTGCTCCCAGAGACTCCACGTGACAGGATTTTCTGGGCTTTTTACTGGTATGTCGGGGACTCTGGGCAGGATAGCTAACCATAGGACCCCTGGGCTGACCACTTAGTCCAGGGGACTGTGGCCCCCCCACACCAGGTGGGTCTTCAGGGCCATGCCTGGTTAATCGGGCCCTGGGTGGGGGGGAGGGAGAAATTCCTCCCATTTGGATCCACAAACGACTGAGACAGGGACTGGCTGCTCCCAGAAGACTCCACATGCCCGGATTTTCTGGGCTTTTCACTGGTGTGGGGGGCTCTGGGCAGGATAGCTAGCCATAG
>PVKC010002575.1:0-42804 GCA_004027635.1 Crocidura indochinensis
CTTGACAAGGACAATTGAAATATTTAGTGATACTTGATGTGCTGAAGTATGAAACTAAGTGTAATTTAAGCAGTTTAGAGCCCATTGAACTTGTCCTTCTAATGCAGTTGGTATAACCAAAAAAATGGTGATGACGGAAGCAGTTAAAATGAATGGCTTTCGGTACTGAAGATCAGATTTAAATACAAATAAATTAAAATTCTAGTCTTGAGGATAGTTTGCCTTGCTTTTCTTTCTTTATCCAATTGTTATTTGTATTTGCATTGTTTTATTTTCTAACATAATTCCATGTATTAATTTTAATGTAGTAACAAAATAGAAAAACATAATTTACTTAAATAATCAAGGGCATAGTTGATCATTTTGAATTGTACCTACAATTCTTAGGAATTTTCTTCTTAATGTTTTATTTTTTTTAAATATTTACTATGTACAGCATTGATATTATCATTATCAATATATAACTGCTCATAGGGGATTTAAGTATGAACATATAAGATGTGAAATTTCTATTTTTGAAAATATAATGAGCAACAGAAAAGTCCAGAATTCCATACTGGAATATTATTAAGTTAACTTCTAAACAAACTATAAAAATCTTTTTTTTGTTTGTTTTTAACATTTTTTAAATAATATTTTATTTAAACATCTTGGTTACAAACATGATTATGGTTGGGTTTCACTCATATAAGAGAACAAATTTCTAATTATATTTCTAATTATAACTAATTATAATTTCACAACAGTTTACAAATCTATGAATTGGGTACCATTCAAATGTATTTTTACATCTTCTGTGCATCAGAAATCAAATGTTCTGTGAGTTTTGTTTACATGTTTCATTCTTGCTCCTTTGAAGAAATAGGCCCAGTTCCCTACACACTTGAAAACCCACTTACCTCTATTGTACTACCAGGACTAAATTTTACTCTACTCTGCCATCTCCCTCCCCTCACCCATACCACCACCTGATAGGCAAGTATTTTCTGCTATTTTTGTGTAACTATTTTCATCTCTTACTGTATTTTGACAAATAGCCATCTGAGATCTGATTTTCCTAAGAAATAACTTGCAGATTGTCATGTTTCTTTTGGAAGAAAGAGAAAAAAAGTCCAATCAGTACCAAATTGAAATGCTATAAATTAGGCTCATTGTTTAGCAAATGTCTGGTGTTAGGTAAGAATTGGAGATGAGAATAGCAGGGGGCCCTTTTCAAGATCTCAGCAAGCTTGTGAGGAAACTAGGCCTTTGTTACTGTCCTTTCTGAGATGGCTATTAGAGTAATTACAGTAATTTATAGATTCCCCGCTCCCCCCCCCCCCTTCCATTTCTACTGGGTTCCATTTTTGTCTTTTGTCTTGAGTTCCTCAGTTGAAGTGTGGATGTGTGTAAGCAAGTAACCAGCACTATGCCTACATTCACTGTGACTTAATATGTCCCATTTTGAGGTATGGTGCTCCTAGGCCCCCTGCAAAGGCTCTCCAGATCTGTTCTCAAGAAAACTTATTCTTTGAGAATAATAAGAAAATTGTACTGTACAATACTATATTTTAGTGGTTTCTTATGGATTTTTCCATGAATACTTTAAAATTGTTCTTTGATTTAAAGATTCCTTTTTCTTCTGTTTTTTAAACACATCTCTTTACAGCTCTGGATTTTATTATTATGCTGTGTTACATTTTGATGTCATGGATGCTTCTATCTACAAAGGGGCATACTTTTGGTATTTGCCTTTTTGAGAGATATCTTATAAAAGTCCAATGACCACATAATATATGTGCTTATTTTGCAATACTTATAAGTTTATCACGAGAGAAAGAAAACTATTTTATTAAGTAATCTTTCATTGTAATTGATAACTTAAGAGTAATTCAAGAGTTTCAACCCTAACAATGCTTTATGATAATATGTACCTATTTTTGATTTGTCTGTATATGAAAAAAATGATGTGACTATTGTTCTTTTTTCTATTAAAATCATACTAAATAAAAAACATAGACCACTTCTTAATAAGTCTTGATATTGCTATTATTTATAATAGTTAGTGCTAGAATTATCAAATTTCACCAAAGAAGGTATTTATCAATGTATGACATTTCACAAGGCAAAAGGAAAAAATATCATATGGTCTTTATCTTCTTAATTAGACTCAGAACTGAAAGAAACATTTTCTTATTCTGTTAATCAAATTGTAACCACAGTAACGAATTTACTGTTATTTGCTTAGTACTATCAGAGAAAATAGTGGTTGGAAGAAGTCTAATTTAGAAAGAAAACTGCCATTGATCCTGACAGATTAAAGTTCAGAGGTATTATTAGCTATTTGTGATTTCAAGGCCTGTAATTTTATTAGAAATATATTGAATTGTATTTTTCAGATATTTGATTATTTATGACATCACTTTTAATGTAAGGAAAGTATAGTTTGTATTTTCATAAAGAAAAACAGCAATCAAACTTTTAAGAAAACATATCTGGTGTAAGAATAAAAAAAATTTTTTGGGGGGCCAAACCCGGTGATACTCAGGAGTTACTCCTGGCTATGCACTCAGAAGCCGCTCCTGGCTTGGTGGACCATATGGGAAACCAGGGGATCGAATCGCGGTCCATCCTAGGCTAGCGCAGGCAAGGCAGGCACCTTACCTCCAGCGCCACCACCCAGCCCCAAGAATAAAATTTTTAATATCCATTATGATACCTTCAATTGATTCATAAAAATTACAGAAATCCTGAATCTTATAAGTAAAATTTAATAATTTCATTGGAATGCAAAAATAGTAATCATAGTTTTCTTTTTTGATTTTACATAAACAATTATAACTATAAAAATATTTCTGAAAAATAAATGCTATATAATGAATGTTTAAATATTTTCAAAACTAACTCACATTCTTATATATTTACTTTTGGTTTTTGAGCCAAAAGTACTCCTGATTCTTACTCCTGATTCTTAGCTGTTGGCAGTATTCAGAGAGTAAGAGGGGGTACCAGGGATAAAATTTGGCTTGGCAGCATATGTAAAGCAAACTCCCTCTGTGATGTCATATCACTATGGTTGCTAATGCCTATTATTTTTATCACTTCTTCCTCACCTAAATATTCATGAGAAAGAAGATTATATATTTTTAATTTATATATTTTGAGTGCATTTATTATATTAGTATTAAGATAATTTTCTCTAATTGCTAGAAGTAATTGAAGAAAAATGGATATGAATTGATTTATTGATGATTTATCTTTTAATAATCCTAAAAATAAAAAAAAGGAAAAATGACTCTCTTTTGGGGTGGAGGGCTTGGACTACAACAGCAGTGTTCAAGACTGACTCCTGGCATTCTTGAGGAGTGACCACCATTACCACATCCTATGGTTGTCAAAATGGAGGCAACATGTGTAAGGCAAGTCCCTTAATCACTTACTTCTGCCTCCAGTCTCCAAGATGGCTATTTACAAATATAACTTTGAGTACTTGGCTTGATTTGAGATCTTCAGTTTCCTTTATCTTGCAGATAGCTCCAGAATATCAATACTTGTAATTCAATTGTTGCCTTGAGAAGTTGTATGAATCACTGACCTGACATAATGACAGTAACTTCCTAAACTTTCTCCCTGTTTATTTTTTTCCTAGAACTGACTTTCTCTTTCACTCTTTCTCTCCATTTTCACATTCCATTTCCAGTGACCTTTTATAATTGGTAATAATTATGCTCCATTCCTGCTCAGAACCATCTAAAATGGTTTTTCATCTCAGTCAAATGCAGCATTTCTCAAGGTCTAGATATATGGCTGCCCTCACCTTGTTTTCTGTTGCTCTTCACTACATCTCACTAGACCCTGGGCATCCTAGCTGCAGTGGTGCAGTCTCCATTTATAGTTTTACAACTAGGGTTTTTTTTAATAGAGGCCTTGCCATTGCAATTAAATATGTGTGTGTATAAGCCACCTACACAGTACTCAGACTAGAAGTATAGTCTTGAGGTTTCTCTTGTGGCCTAATGATGTAATGCTGCTTGTTTCAGTAGGCAACCTGACCCTCTGTGCTATGGAGCTGCAGGCACTAATGAAATATGTCTATAATGGGTTGGAGGAGAAGACTTTGGGGCAGGGGACTTGCACTGTATGCAATGAACTTGGGTCATGCCTCTCTTGGAGCTATAGCTCCAATTCTTCAAGTAAGATCTTTTGTATTTTCTATTTTCTCTGCTGAACAGATTCTTATTTCACACACTCATTTCTTCTAGTGTTATTTCTTCTGGTGTCATTCTTCTTAGACTATTTGTGCTGATTGGACTTTCAAACAAAAATGCCAGGCCTATTAAGTAAAACTTATTGGTTCGAGTTTTAGAGAGTTGGATGTCTAAGGTGACTATGCAAGTACCACATTTAATAGAAGAATCAGGTTACTCTGTGGAACTTTCATGGGACCATGATCCTGTACTGCTACTGACTCAGTTAGCTAAGGGCCTGTCTTTCTATGCTATCACACTGAGAGTTAGGCTTTCAACATTTCATTGTAGGACTCTGTAAAATAAATCCTCAGAGTTGTGAGATCACAGTTGTATCTCCAACCTCAGGTAGTTGGATCTGAAGCAGGGAGGGTAGCCTTGAAGGATTAATAAATCAAAGCCAGTCAGGAGAGAGTCATGGAATCAGTTTGCTTCTTATTTTGTGGTCTCTCTAAGTTCACCAAGCCCAAAACTGATCTTTTTTATTAAAGCAATACCAATTCACCAAGAGGAGGACAGTCAAGAGAGAGACATAGTACCTACCCATACATATTAAACTAAGAAGTTTAAAAAAAAAGGAAGTTATGCTTTGAGATAATATCTGCGTGTCATGTTACAGGAGAGCACATTCAATATAGACCAGATCTTAGAGAAAACTTTGCTCACTACCATATCGATGTAGAAAGAGAGACTAAGTTAAAGGACTGAATCACGCTTGCATGGGAAAGAGCCATGTTCAATTCTTGGCTTCTCATGGTCCCTTAAGCTCAGGGGTGGCCCCCAAACAAAATAAAGTACAATTTGAACTTCAATTATTTTCCTTTTACTACCTATACCAAGAACCTAATAAAGAGATTTTAGATAACATCTATCTTTATATTATTTTGCTTTTTATTTTTCTTGTATGTGTTGATTCTAGTCATTAGACTTTAAGTTCTATGATTAGAATTTTGCACTCATTTCTTGTGTCAGCAGAAACTCCAGAACTTAGGGACTTTGCTAGCTATAAAAAAAATACTGCCAATAATGAACAACATGGTGTGATGATCTTTTAACACTAAACTTGGTTGCTATATGACCTTCTCTGTCAGAAAATTATTGAATGACACAGTCTCTTGGGACATTTTTGGCAATACTGAAATAATGCTCTTCAGATAGCAATTACGGTTGTTGAAATGTTTTCTACCTTTGGGAGTAGCATGAGTGAGTAGGTTGGAATTTAATGTCTTGAGAGTGTGTGAGAGTGGTTTGATAGGCTGACAAGCATTAATTGAATAATATTGTCAATACACAGGTGATTAGTACAAGTAGATTCAGGATGAATATATTAGTCTCAGGTGAATGCTAGATAAATTTCTGTATATTATCATGATATGCACTGATAGATTGTTGGATATAGAAGCTTTTTTATTATTTTTGATTAGTCTGATGGTATTTGTAATATTTATGGTAGGGTTGAAGTAGGCAAGTACTATTTCTCAAAAGCAATATTAGATTCAATATTTACAACCCCACTTTATCCAAGAATATTCTTTTATTTTCCCTCTAGACACAACATAATTGTGAAAATGTTTTTTACATAGTACAACTTGACTACCATTTTATATTTAGAGTGGGAGTGTGGGAAATTTTCTAACCATTGACTTGGGTTTGAACAACCAAAACATTAAAACATTAAGCCTAACTAATCATGGTCTAAATGAAAACCAAGGTAACAAGGACCACCTAGGAGATTTGAAATGTATTGTCAGGTAAATGATACCCATCACTCTGATCTCAAAGGAGGAGAGAGAAACTCTTAAGGAGTGAACATATAAACCCTGGAAAGAAAGATTATGTTTAATTGTACTACACTGGGATCTCAGTTACCTCCAGGATATAAATAGCTTAAGAAGGTGGGGAAAACCATAGTTAATTTGTGATATGAGAAAGAAAAGGGAGTAGAAAACACATCTGTGAAAATAGAAGGACAAAGTTTATATTTGAATTTTACATGACATACACGTGGCAGCAGGTTTATAAAATGGAGATAATAATTGAATGAAATGAAATGCCCAATAATGTTGAAGCAAAGGTTGAATTAAACTTTATAAGAAGTAAGAAGTATCCAAGTTTTAACAAGTTGCAAGCCAACTGTAAACACATCAGAAAACACAGTACCAACTTTCCCAGACTACTGGGAAAATAACTAGATAAAATAACAATGGTGATAAAACTTTTGAAATAAGAATAATCAACTCAAGTTTTCTCCTTATGTAGAATTCATTTAAATTTTTGAAGGCATTGCACCATTTGGTTTGCAATGTTGGTCCCTTGATTCTACACTACTAGTGTTCTTTATACATTCCTTTATGGTGTGTGTATGTATGTATGTATGTATGTATGTATATAAAAGAGAGAAAGGGGGAGAGAGAGTTGGATGAAATAGAAGAAAATTTGATGTGTATTTAAATTAAGATATCTGAACCTATTGCATCAGAGCCCTTAGGATGGGCTTGGATGGATGGAGAGGCCTTTGTCATCCAAGGCCAAAACCCCTCAAGCCAGCGGGTTAGCAGGTTCAGGTAGAGGCGAGTAAATCATCCACAGACAGGTTCCAAGAAATATCAGCTTTATTTGCCCTGGCCAACATGTGTGGCCTATAATCTTAAACCTATTTAAGCACATGCCATTCTTAGCTTGCCCTGCACCTTAGCTTTTTCAGCCATATCTGCTCCTGCTCCCTTCCCATCCAGGCAAATTCCCCTTTCCCCCTCAGGCAAATACTTTTATAATCTTCCAAGATCCCTCCCAGAAATGGGAGGATCTATTAGCAGATAAGATTACACCGGAGGAAATGGGGGGAGTAGTTACATTCTGCCCCCGTTTTTTTAAATTAAATAGTAAATGAGAATAAGTTCAATGTTGCATTAAGCCCTTTGGACGGGCTTGGAAGGAGGTGAATGGTGATGGAGGACTTTTTCCTCCAGCTCAGGACCACGTGGCTGCACCTCCTTCCAACCTGTGGGTATCTGGATTCAGGAGAGCGGCGGGTATAAAACTCACAGGCAGTCAGGTTTCTTCAGGAGATAACTATCATCTTTATTTATGCCCTGGCCACCACATGTGTGGCCTATCATAACCATTTATGCATGCTCTCCTCAGCTTGCCCTGCAACTTAACTTTTGTCAGCCATCTCTTCTCCTGCTTCCTCCTCCATTCTGCATCCAGGAAAATCTCCCTTTGTCTCTCAGGCAAAACTTTTTATAACCTTCCAAGATCCCTCCCAGAAATGGGAGGATCTACAGCAGGTAAGATTACCCTGGAGGAAATGGGGGGTGTGTTTACATGAACCTATGCTATACTTTATCTTTCAGACCATCCTATTTTAGTTTGTATCATTTTCCTTTTCGTGACTTAAAATAGAAATTGGTAGAATATATTGTGGTGATAGCTATTATCACATGTAATTTATACTGTTGGAAGTCGAGAACCTCTGAACAATTTGGAGCAGTGGCATGAAATAGTTATCTATGTATATGTGAGTGTTTACATCACTGACTTAAAGGTACATGTGCTACTGGAATCAAGCAAACTGCAGACATGTAAAACATTTGAAATATTCATAAGAATCTGGACAATGTCACTGGCATAAAAATGGAGAAAAGTTTCAACCTGACACATAATATCAGGTACAATATGTCTGTCATACCACCTGGCTGAAATAGGATAATAATTCATCACCATATTGAAGACACCAGAAATGTCAGATGGAATATTGACTTTAAAACTAGAACAAGTGATTCATCTATCTTTGCTCTCATCACCAACTTGTAGCTTCCTGTTGATCCCCTGATTACCGTGATTGGACTGGCTTTACTTCTTTGACTCATGTGAAGTTGCTGGCTCTTGCCAGACTTGGGCATTGGCCCCTGGATGAATGGTTATGCTCTGTTCTCTGTGTTCCATTCATTATCCTTATGACAATGACAATGATCTTCTTCACATGCACTTCAGATTATAGTTTCTTCTCTCAGTATTCTTTCATGGCTTCCCATTGATTTTCAGATAAATACTAGAACCTTGAATGTGGACTTCAGTCTTACAAGCCCTGCCTGCCACATCAATCTCATCCCAAACCATGACTTGAGTTTCTGTGGCCTTAGCTGATATGTCCATTTTTCAAAGTGTCTAAAGTCTACTTCTGTTCAGAATTGTTTTGATACAAAAATCCTGTAGTCTATCCCTGTCACAAGACCAACCTTTGTGCTATAAGTTGCTAATTGTTGTTGCCATTCTTGTTGTTGCTACCACAAGGTATTTGACACCTTTTACTAGACTTATCCTTTTCAAGTTTACCTTTCTTTTTTTTCTTTTTATTTTTTATTGTGAACAAATTACAAGTCTTTCACAGTAATATTTAAGGTACATAGTGACAATGAATTAGGGGTATTCTCACCACCAGTATTGTCCTTTGCACCCCGGACTGCTAGTGTAACTGGTTCCTTCTGTATATCACTTGTTGTAGGTTGGATATCGACTCTATTGTTGTTGACTTTGCATTTGGTGTTCAAGTTTGATCACTTTTTATTTCTACTCAATGATAATAAGACTGTGTGTCCCGGTACCATCCATTTGTTTTCCCCTCAATTTATGAGGCAGAACAAGATGATTCAAGTTCAGTGGCTCTGTTTGAAAAAAAAAGGAGATAAGGAAAATGAGAAAAAAAACTGGGAGGGATTTGTCTGGAGGTTATAAATAGTATTTCAAGTGACAAAAGGGAAAAAGGAAGAAAAACATAACAAAAACAAACAAAAAAAAAACCAAAAAAATCAAAACGAGCAACTATAACAAAGCAGAACAGAAACCAAAAAAGGAAAAAAGAAAGGAAGGCTGGTGTAGCAAGGTTTTTTTGCCTTTTTTTAGTTTACCTTTCTTATGAATTTCCCCCAAGGGCCACTTCCATTGACTCTTATACCATAAAGTTAGATTTTTTTCCTTTCTTTTTTATTGGTAATATTTATATTTGAAAGTTCTCCATTGATACATGAGGTTTGGATTACAACTTATTCACAATAAGTGATTTCCCCCCAAAATAAAAATATATGGAATGCTTCATGTATTTGCATGTCATTCTTGCACAAGGACCATGCTAATCTTCTCTGTATTGTTCTAATTTTAATATATGTGCTGCCAAAGCAAGCACTAAGTTAGATTTCTTAATAGCCCAATCAGCAATCTAGTGCTGCTTCTGATTGGAAGTGTTGTGTTTCACGAGAGCAACATACAGAGGTACTGAGGCTCAAACTTCTATCCTGAGCAAGTTTCCCTAACCACCTATCTATCTCTAAGGCCCTATTGATTTTATTTGTAATTGCTAGTGGTTCAATGATGTATGTAAAGTTTAAATCTGTTCTAAGTAACTTAGTAAAGACTTAGTAACCTTATATGAATTAGTCATATGACTTACTAAGAATATTTTGCAAACTGTTTAGTATTGAGTATTTCCCCCTTATTTCTCTCTTTTGTTTTTGTTTTGGGGGCCACACCCAGCAGTTCTTAGGAGTTACTCCTGGCTCTGCATTCAAAAATCACTCCGGGAAGGCTGAGGGCACCAAATGGAATGCCAGGTATTGAACCTGGGTTTGTCCCAAGTAGCCTGCATACAAGGCAAACACTCTACTGCTCTACCACTGTCCTATCACTCTAGCCCCTTTCCTTATCTCTAATATAACAGTAATTTATAATTCTAGGTCATACAGATCTGAAACAGAAGAAGAAACATGTGCGTAGATCTTTTCCTTCCTGTTTTTTTTTAAGTGATTGAGCTGATTTTGCAGGGTCATATGATAACCAATAGGTTATCAATTAGGTGATATTTGCAACTTGATGGATTCACTTCTCAAACACGGGCTCAGTCGGTTAGCGATTGAAATCTGCTTTCATTGAACACGTTTAACTGGGTTTATACTATCAACAATAAGAAGTCTATCATGCAGAGAGCTTAAACAATTTGCTCTTTGGAAGAAGTATTCATTGTAGATCTTGGTGAGTGGTAGAGTGGTAAATTTTGTGTATAAGACAATATTGAATAGGGCATGTATAACTGCTCTGCACCAGCTCCATTGTGGTTGTAGAGCTGTTATTTGGCAAGCAGAGACTTTCTAATTTCTTCTGCTGTGAGACTCCCAAGGAGACATTTATATTAGTAATACAGAATTTGCAAACCTGCATTTGAAAATTTAGCTCTATTTGTATTCTCTGTCTCTCTAGGAGGTGTTCAGTACATGATGAAATTCTGTGCTTTTACCTCCTGCTAAGGATTTGAGTTCTGAGCCTAATTAATCATTAAGTGTTGTCAGTCTATCATGATGTGGTTAATTATCAGAAAGAGTGTATGTGTTTCAGACCATCATGACCCTTCCTGGGTAACTATAGAAACCTTAGCCACACTAGCTATCATATCAAATTATGGAATTTTGTCTTTAAAGCATTTTTGTCTTTGATGGTTATGGGCAAATAATTGTTTTTTCATCTAAATAGGAAAAATTGCAGGAAACTGAGGTTTTTAAAGAATTTATAGATGCCGAAATGGGATCTAAATAACAATAATGTTAACGTATTCTACAGAATCTCTATAATTAATTGAACTGATTTTATGTTTTATGTTCATTTATTTGCTTTAATTTTTGTACTATATCGAGCAATGCTTTCAAATGGCTATAGATACACTTTTTTTTTCATTTTTGGGTTACACATAGTAATATTCAATATGACTCCTGTTTGTGCTCTCAGGAGTCACTCCTGATGGTGCTTGGGGTTCAGGGTATCTGATACTGGGGAGATCTGGGTTAGCCACATGCAAGACAATAAATACCCTATCTGATATGCTATCTCTCCTGCCCTCTGAAAATACTTTTGGGCCATTTTTCTATATTTGTTTACATGTACATTTATATGCATGTAGACATTGCCAAATGCCACTGTTAAATTCTTTGTCATTGCTCTTTCAAAAATGAAAGCTGGCAAAAAATTAATTCTGAGAAATCTCATTAGATTCATAAAAGGAAATAAAAGGTATATCAGTGCACTTTTTGTCGATCTCAGCAAGGTGTAGAGTTTGGAGGTTGAGCATGAATATGGAAAGTGGAAATCTGCCCAGTTGATTCTTCTCTTCATCTGTCATATCCTTCAGAGAACAGGTAATAAATATCCCATTTGGGGGAGGCAGTGCTCAAAGTGTGTTTCGTCTCTCATTGGTAGAGTGGAGATTAGTGATTTGTAATGGTAATTACTTGTTTTCATCTTATAACACTTGAACAACTTATTTATGGCTTACAAGCCTCTTGGTTTTTCCTTATGTGTGTACATGTTTGCTTTTAAGGAGGAGGTAGTGAACAGAATTTTAATCTATCCTTTTGAGTCAGGGCTAGATTCCTAGGAATTTATGGAGTAAATTAATGACTTTTATGAAAACTTTCAGGTAATAGAAACAGACTACATCAGGTTAACTAAACACAAAGAAAGTAACTGGGTTTTATTTTTAAGAATAATTAATAATGGTATATATGTGAACAGTTTACTTGGTTTTTATGAATTGTTTTGTTTGGTCATTTATGTTATATAAGCTAAAATTCCTTTTTTTTTTTTTTTTGGGTGGGGGTTTGCCACACCTGGTGATGCTAAGGAGTTACTCCTGGCTATGAGCTTAGAAATCACTCCTGGTTCAAAACAAAAACAAACAAACAAACAAATAAAAGGGGGCGAAGAGATAGCATGGAGGTAGGGTGTTCGCCTTGCATGCAGAGAAGGACGAAGGTGGTTCCAATCCTGTCATCCCATATAGTCCCCCAAGCCTGCCAGGAGCAATTCCTGCATGTAGAGCCAGGAGTAACCCCCGAGTGCTGCCAAGCGTGACCCAAGAAACAAACAAACAAGCAAACAAAAAAAAAATCAGAAATCTCTCCCTATGGGACACTAGGGGATCAAACCACATCCGTCCTAGGCTAGCATGCTCAAGGCAGACAATGCCTTATGGCTCACACCACCGCTCTAGCCCCAAGCTAAAATTCTTCAAAGATCATTTGTTTTCAAGGTTTTATTTTGCATCAAATAATAAAGTTTAAAAATCAGTTCTTTGGGGCCCGGGAGATAGCATGGAGGTAAGGCGTTTGCCTTTCATGCAAAAGGTCATCGGTTCGAATCCCAGTGCCCCATATGGTCCCTGTGCCTGCCAGGAGCAATTTCTGAGCATGGAGCCAGGAGTAACCCCTGAGCGCTGCCGGGTGTGACCCAAAAAAAAACCAAAAAAAAAAAAATCAGTTCTTATTTTCAAATCTTTCTCTATTTGTATATTGAGAGAGAATGATTTCAACAATAAGTAATCTCTTTTCATCTTAGTGTCCAACAAGATGCAATGATGTTCCATTGTTTGGTTCCACTAAAAAGTCAAACATAATTTATTTCTTTAGACATGCAGATATTTTTTATTTGTTTTGTATTTGAAGCCTCACTCTATAGTACTCAAGACTTATTCCCAGTTCTGCACTGAGGTATCACTCTTGGTAGCGTTTGGGTGACCATATAGTATGATCCAACTCAAATCAATCACATATCAGGCAAGTGATCTTCTAGCTCTATTATAGATACCAACTTATTGGTGTGAAGGACGCTTGTTTTTTAGTATGTCTAATTTGTAATAAGTCATTTCAGTAAATATATGCTATATTAAAATATAATACATCTAATATTTTACTCTTTAAGTTAATAGATATTTTGATATTATTCTACTTTATTGGATAAGTCTGCATAAGGCTATTTTAATTATTTTTGTTGTTAATGTTTTGACATTATTAATTGCCATTTTATAGCTATTTCTATATGTTAATAACTTTTTCAGCTTTTTCAGGCACTGTTCTTAATATCTATCTATTTTCTTGCTCTACAAGTCCCGGAATAATGGAATAGCTAAAAGTTTGTTTGATGACAATGAAAATTAAATAACTTATTTTAAAAAAACTGAAGTTACAAATTTTGTGAGCTGAGAATGTGTTTGATTCTGTCATGAAGAAAGTAATGTCACTGATTTTGTTATGCCAGAATGTTGATCAGTCTAATTATCAAAGAATCTTCTGATTCTCTGGCATGCTATAGCTATGACTTTCCCCTATGTCTCTGAAATGACTGTCTTACACACTACATATTCATGACAGAATGTTTCTTCATATTAGTAAGTCACTTTTGAGTTTTGTTCCTTATTATAATGATAACTGTTTACTAAATATATATTAAATCAGCCCTGGTTATTTATCTGCTTGAGTAAGTTCACCGCTGTCATCAATTTGTATAATATTTTAAACCAGTCATATGAAAAGGAATTAAGTTCGTTAAAATTCATTTCTAGTAATTCTACCAAAAAATGCATTTCTCCACCAACTCTCCAATTAGTCAAGGCAGTAAGGAAATATTACGATTTTGCTACCCTCCTGATATGAATGTTACTTTTGACGGATAATAATTTGGCCCATGTTTTGTTTTGTTTTGTTTAGTTCAATTGCATATGTTAGAGAAAGCAATTATTTAGAATTATTTAGAATTGTGATTTTTTTCACTTTCAAAAGAATGCTTGCCCTTTGAAAACTTCTGTCCCATTTTCCTCTTGTGGTATGCCACTGACTTTTATGCCACCAAATCTACTTTTCTTGCTAAGATGTTCAGGTAGTGAAATCATTTCCACTACTTGACAATTGTTTGTTTCCCAGTGTCTCCCTCTCTAAGCAGTACAGGACAGTCCCTCTGTAAAAATAAGCTGCTATGTTTAGGACATGTAACTTGACAGTAATTTTGCAGAATGGCAGAATTGACTGGAGTGAAGAAACTCCACCAGACTCAAGATCAGCTTCTCTTTGTCAGTACTGTATAGGGAAGTCTCTCTTCCTGTTTTGCAGAGGTGGTTACTTTCTTCTTGTCACCTCTCTCCACTTTCTCTCTTTTTACAAAATAAGAAAGGGATCTATTTTCAGTATCACTGCTTTGAGGGACATTAGGTCATTTGGATTAGGGAATCACTCTAGAGCCTTCATTTAACCTTCATCATTGCACCTCAAAGGTTTGATCTCCAAATGAAATCATATGGGGGATTAGAGTGTCATTGACTGTTTTAGGGGCACACAGTTCAGTCCACATCATACAGTGTTAATTTATTGGGAACACATTGTTCTGTGTCAAAAACTTATTTTTAATAACTCATTTTTAGGTACTTATTTTGCAGATGATAAAACTAAGATCCCAAGGAACTCCGTATCTACCTTCCATCAGAGATACAGGCTGGCAAAATTTACACTTATTAAATTGAGTTAGAGTTTAATTTTACAAGAGATTTTGTTTAATTTTGTTGTTGTTGTTCAGGAATACTTGATTTTAATTTAGTTTTTTTTTTTACTAGGACCTGAATAACTTTTTATTCATTTTAATATTTGAAAACAGACTCGAGTCATAACTTTGGACACATTGGTGTTTTCCTATTAGTTTTTAATGAGAAATAGGCATTGACTTAGTTGAAATCATAGTCCAACAATTTTGGAATTGTGTGATAATTAAATAATGGAAATATGAACTTGGTACCCTACACACAGTATGCACATCAAGCACCATCAGTATATAATTGAGTCGAGACTTTTTTTCCTTGATGTGTGTTGAGAAGACATATCTTATAGAAAGTGCTTTGCTATGTATCTTGTTTCCTGCTAACTGGTGACAGAATAAATTGGTTCACAGAATTACATAGTCATTTTTATTTTCTCCCTTAAATTGACTGAATATGTCAGAGAAAAATATATGCTTATGATATACTCAGATGTGAATACATCTGTGTTATATGTAAGTGCACATGTATTCAATATATAGTAAAATTTAGGCCTTGTCTATAACTTACTCCAGGGATCCTCAAACTTATTAAACAGGGGCCAGTTCACTGTCCCTCAAATCGTCGGACTATAGTAAAAACAAAAGCTATGGACAAATTCCTATGCACACTGTATATATCTTATTTTGAAGTGAAGAAACAAAATGGGAACAAATACAGTATGTGGCCCGCGGGCCGTAGTTTGAGGACCACTGACTGTTAAGTCTAGATATCTTTATTAGTTGATTACATGAGAATATGTGTATTATTTTCTGGTATAAGAATGCAAATTAGCTAAAACAGAGAAGTCCTATGCCTTCTGTGTTTCTATGGATGCTGTTTTTCTGCCTTCACATTTCTTGTCTTTTCTTCCACAACCTCAGAGCCCAGCACTGTCTGACCAGACCTTAACAGTTTCTCAGTCTTACTTCACAGCAGTCCCTTCCAGCAATCCTGCCTCTACTTTTCTCTTACACTTTCAGGTTTCTGAGAAAAGGATTGAAGCAATGTTTGAGAGAAGAATATGCGGAAAGATGCTCTATAAAGAGAGGAAGATCATTGCAGACACTTTTTTGTCCATATATTCTAAATGTCAGCAGAGAAAGCAGGAAACACCTGCCAGCTATTCTTTTATTTTTTTCATGGAGAAACATAATTTTGCAGAGCTTTCATATTTTCTATGCCCAGAGTCTACCTTAATCCTGGACTCACAATCTTAGGGTGGGAAATAGCTCACAAGCATAAATACAGTTTATAAAATTCCAGGGATGAAGGAAATGCTTTTACTTTGGGCATTAGAAATGATCATAAAAGAATTGGTTTGTATTGTATTAGTTCAGAAGGATGATTGCTCAGCTCAGTGGTTGCTAAGTCTATTTGTGGACTAGTGTGGAACCATGTTACCCAGAATTATACTATTCAGAGTTCTACTACCCAGGATTATACTGGCTGGTATTATATTAATCAAAATTGCATTGCTTCTGAGTTCAACCAATTCTGCATTTTTCATCTAATTTTAATTGTGTAGTTAATATGCACCTCATGTATAAGTAGATATAGTTTTGATTTTTTTCATAACTTCTATTATTCAGAATGTATTGGCAATACTATATTTTGGTTTCATTTATTTTTTTATTTTTTATTTGTTTTGGAATTTTGGGCCACACCCGGTGACGCTCAGGGGTTACTCCTGGCTATTCGCTCAGAAGTCGCTCCTGGCAGGCACCAGGGACCATATGGGGAACCGCAGTCCATCCTAGGTTAGCACAAGGCAAGGCAGGCACCTTACCTCTAGCGCCACCGCCCGCCCCCCTGGTTTTATTTTTCAGTCAACTTCACTCGAATCTTTTCAGCAAGTGAAGACATACAACTCAGTGTGTGTGTGTGTGTGTGTGTGTATGTGTGTGGTTGTGTGTGTTGTTCTGTTTTGGATCAGAGCCAGTTCTGCTCAGCGGTTACTTCTTGTTGTATATTTTGGGGGGGCACTATATTCAGTTTCAGAGATCAAACTGCGTTGGCCATGCACAAACACCTCACCCTCTCTATACTATCTCTCTCCATAGCCATTATTCATCAGTGTTCATTTGACCAGCAATATCAATTGTACAATTGGGGATAAGCACTTAGTCTGCTTTCTCTTGATATGAGCCAAACTTTCTTCACTCTGTTCTGTTACACCATTCTGCTCATGCCAAGTTTGGTACCTCCTTATTTTTTTCTGAACTCAACTAGAAGGCAGGTGTTTCTAAATATTGATCCACTGCAAAGAACAGTATTTTGTCTGTATATTATTTAATACAGGCACTTTTATCTATTACCTGCTATGCACTCACAATTTACTCCTTTCTTAATTTTGAGCGTCATATAAATTCGATGCAGAGTGGGTTATTCAAATTACATGCTTATATATTGAAAACTATAGCCTAGTTCTAAACATTTTTATATTTAGGAATATATTTATATTACATTTATATTTAGGAAATTCAGGGTGTTTTTTATGTAGATTAAGTTGTTACTTCTTGAGTTTCTTTATTTTAGATTGTGTAAAATGAATTCTAGTTTAAAAAAATGTCCTACTGATGTCATAATGTTTGTATTTGACATTTTTTCCTTCTTGTTTGCTTTTGTTCCTTTCTGTGAATTACTGGAGCCCAAAGCTCTAGTGACCTGCTTGTACTGCAGATGACACAGAGTGGCCTGAATTAACCATCATCTTCTTGGATAGCAATGAGCTAGACATTTGAAAAATCACTGCATACCAGGGTTAAAAGAGGTCACTAGCACTTAGTGTGGTCAATAAGTTTCTGTTCTGTTTTTCTCTTTAGTGTGGATTCTGGACACCATAGGAATTTATAAAGAGTAGATTATTATTTGTAACTTTAAAAAGCTATCAACAATGACTTTTTAAAGGAGAAAATGACAAAAGTATTACATCTAAAACAAAAAATTTCATGTCGAAGATGACATTCCACCAATGCAATACAAAACTATAGTTGTCATAATATAGATACTCTCAACATCACATACTGAGAAAACTAAAAGTGTTTTACACTCATTTTTAATATAACAAACTAGGTTATAAATAAGATTAAACATTTATTTTTCTAGACTTTCTAAAATTCTTGTGACTTGGAAAATTATTTGATTCTGTGAATAAATGTGATATCTGTGTTTTGCCTCTTTAGATTCTACATCAACTTAATGTATGGATCTTTCTTGTTATTTTTCCTAGGGTTTTTTTTTTTGCATTTTTTATCAAACATGAAATGGAAAATTTATTTCTATGAAGCCAAGGGTTTATTCAATATACTTCTTAGAATTCTTATTATGTGCAATTTTGGAGATTGCTCAACTCAGATTGATGCTGTTTCTCATCTATAGGATAAGGGGTCCCCTTGTCTAAGGCGTAATTATTTACTGACCATGATGTTACCTATGAAATTTGGAAATTTCAGTTATCGTCCTGAATTTTGCTTGTAAAGAATTTCCAAATTTTATGTGTTTGTTTTCTTGGGTTTGTAACCTTTTCTTGATATCCAGAGAAAATCTGCTTCTTAAGTATCGTCAACTAAGATGATCCCGAAAGTATAATTCTTGCCTTTGAGTGGAGTTCTATTTGTGAAATAGATAGTGTCAGACTCATTAGCATGGAAAATAATAGTTCTTCAGTGCTTTTCCTAGGAGAAATGATGAGGAATGGAGGGCTCTTCAGGTGACTGCATGAAGTAGAAGAAGAAAGGAAGTGAAAAATAATTATTAAGAGGTTTCAAACATAAACTGAATATAAATAACTAAAGCAAATATGAAATGACAAAGTCTAACATTTAGACTAAGTGAGTTGGAAGAGTAGGAGTGAGCAAGGGGATGTTTTTGTTGATTGGATAGGTGTGTACTGGAATTTTGGTAGTGGGATGTTGGCAACTGTAAACATGTTAGGCATATGAAGACAAATGCTTGAAATGCCATGATCTTAGAGATCAATATTCAGTCAATAAAGCATATGGAAGCAAGATGGTTAAAAAAAATAAAATAAGGGCCTGAGAAGTAGCACAGAGGTAGGGCATTTGCTTTGTTAAGTGGCTGACCCAGGACTGACCCTGGTTCCATTCCTGGCATCCCTGAGCCTTCCAGGAGTGATCTCTGACCACTGAGCCAAAAATAATCCCTGATCACCATCAGGTGTGGTCTAACACCCCCCAAAATAATATTCATAAATAGTAATATCTATAAATTGTTATTCAGTTGATGTAGTAACAAATTAATGTTTTTTTCAAAAGCAGAGATATTTTTATGATATATTTTACTTGGCATTATTTACATGATTGGGTATATATATATAATGTGACCATGAAAACATTTCCTTGGTTGATGTGTATTATGAAAAATAAACTCCATAGGAGCAACACAACATTTATAAATTGCATATACTTAACAGTACTGATTTTAAAAGTGATAATTATGGTTTTATTTTAATTATTTAATATGATAAGGCAAGGATGATTGGAAAAGTATACAACAGTCAGACATATTTTCTGTTGTTTTTATACCATTCCCTGAACTCCTAGATTCAGTGTTTAAGGTTGCTATTGGCCTTATTGGGGGGAACCAGGCAACAGCATTGAGTTCAGAAATCAATCATGGAAACCATGTGCCCAGCTCATTGTGTACTTTCTGGTCCTATGCTTGTCCCCCCCAAACAAACAAACAAACAAAAAAGCAAAACAAAACTGAGTGGGTATTTTTTTGAGGGAAAGACAGTTCTCAGGGCTGACTCCTGTTTTTAGGGCAAAAGTCCTGCTCACTGGTCTCAGCCCTCCAAGTCAAAATTTTCTTGAAAACTAAGTGTTTATATTTCATATACATTTCAAAAGCTAATCTATTCTGGGAAATGTTGAGTCTGTTATTACTTTGCTGTCAATAATAGTTTTTTTGTTTTTGTTTTGTTTTGTTTTGTTTTGGGTCACACCCGGCAGTGCTCAGGGGTTACTCCTGGCTCCATGCTCAGAAATTGCTCCTGGCAGGCATGGGGGACCATATGGGGCACCGGGATTCGAACCGATGACCTTTTGCATGAAAGGCAAACGCTTTACCTCCATGCTATCTCCCGGGCCCGTGTTGTCAATAATAGTTTTATTTATTTAAATTTGTTTTGTTTTGCTTTTGGGGGCATGGAGTACATCCAGCAGTGTTCAGGACTGACTCTGTTTCTTCACTCAGGAAGTGCTCTTCTTAGTGGTGTTCTGGCAATCATACAGGGTGTTAGGGATTGAATCCAAATCAGCTGCATGCAAAGCAAGCACCTTCTCCACACACTATAACATACCTCCAACACCTGTTTTTAATTTTGAATTGAGGGCCACTCCTATCAATACTCAGGTGACACTTGAGGTAGTGTCAAAGATTCCATGCTCACCCTTTCAGAGACAACCTGGGACAAGGCTACATCCAGCCCCAAGCTGGCAACACCAAGGCCCAAGGTATGTTAATGTTGTTTCAATAACTTTGTGACCTTCTCTAGACTTTGTATACATTTTCTTACTCAGTCAAGGTTAATGTTCAGCTGACTAGGCTTTTTTATTAAGAAAATATTCATAGAAAAATAGTACTCTCAGTTATCTTCTTCTATAGTTCTTTGTCTGAATCTGTTTGCTTTGCATTTGCAAGCCATTGAGAATAGCACTACTTTAAGAGTTTCTTAATAGTCCTGTTTTTTTGTTTTGTTTTGTTTTATTTGTCAGACTGACCAGATCTTTGAGTTGTAAACATGTCTGTCTGTTGGGACTGCTTTCATTTCCATTCAGACATTGAGAGAAGAGATAAGAAAGCTGTATCTTATAGGAAACCCTTTGGGCTGTGATGTTTAAACTCTGGTACTAGTGTCTGAATTAAATTTCCAACTGGGAGTTGACATCAAGCCCTCTTCAAAACACCTATTGAAGAAGCTGCCAATTTAAATCTCCTGAGAAAATTCCACCTCTAATAACCAAGATTGGAGCACTTGAAACTTTCAGAATGTTATTTTTTTTATTACTAGCTTTTTCAGTAATTGTCAAAGACCTGGAATGTGAGGGGAGGGGTATCCAGAAAATGGGAAACACTATACTTAACTTGTATGATTTAAGTTTTGACTATACAAGAAAATGTCTCTCCTAAAAGAAATAGAAAGTGAAGTACTATATTTGAATTGGAGCTATGGATAGACTTTTCTTGAGTCATTTTGCCACCTGTTGTGGAATTGTGAATACTGACTGTCACAAATTTTAGCTTGCCTCTTTACAAGAATGAAAAGATAGCAATTTCTCTGTATTTTATTTCAATTTCTCTGTGTTTTATTGTCTGTTTTCTATAATTTAATTTTATTTCTTTTGGGGTTTTGTTGTTGTTGTTTGGGCTACACACAGCAGCTCTCAAAAGTTACTCCTAGCTCTATGCTCAGAAATCATTCTGAGGGTTCCTTTTCCCCCACATCCCACCAGCACAGAATTGTTCTTTGTGATGTGTACCGGTCTCTGTGGCTTGAGATGATACCTCATTGTTTTGATTTGCATCTCCTGATGATTAGTGATGTGGTACATTTCTTCATGTGCCTTTTAGCCATTTGTATTTTTTCTTTGAGGAAGTGTCTTCATTTTATCTCCTCATTTTTTGATATGGTTAGATGTTTTTTTCTTGTTAAGTTCTGTCAATAGCTTGTATGTCTTCAATATTAGCCCCTTATCTGATGGGTATTGAGTGACTAGTTTCTCCCATTCTGGGTGACCTTTGATTCTTAGTCACTACTTCCTTTGAGGTGCAAAAGCTTCTTAGTTTAATATAGTCCCATCTGTTTAGCTCCGCTTCCACTGTACTGCTGGTAGGAATGCCATCTATTCCAGCCCTTATGGAAACCAATATGGAGATTCCTCAAAAACTGGAAATTGAGCTCTTATGTGATCCAGCTATACCACTCCTAGGGATATACCCTAGGAAACAAAAACACAATACAAAATGCCTTCTGCACACCTATATTCATTGCAGTGCTATTTACAATAGCCAGAGAGGCTGGAGAGATAGCATGGAGGTAAGGCGTTTGCCTTTCATGCAGAAGGACAGTGGTTTGAATCCCGCCGTCCCATATGGTCCCCTGTACCTGCCGGGGGCGATTTCTGAGCATAGAGCCAGGAGTAACCCCTGAGTGTTGCTGGGTGTGACCAAAAAAAAAAAAAAAAAGAAACACAAAAAACCCCAGAAAAACAAACAAACAAAAAACACAATAGCCAGAATCTGGACACAACCAAGATGCCCTTCAACAGATGAATGGCTAAAGAAATCATGGTACATATACACAATGAAATATTATGCAGCCATCATGAGAGTCGAAGTAATGAAATTTTCCTATACATGAATGTGCATGGAAACTATTATACTGAGTGAAATAGGTCAGAGGGAGAGAGGCACAGAATAGTCTCACTCATCTATAGGTTTTAAGAAAAATAAAAGACATTATGATAGGGCTGGAGCAATAACAAAGCTGTAAGGAATTTACCTTGCAAGCGGCCAACACAGGATGGGCCCCTGTTCAAATTCCAGTATCCCTTATGGTCCCTTGAGCCTGCCAGAAGCCTTCTGAGCTCAGAGCCAGGAGTAACTCCTGAGCACCGCAGGGTGTGACCTAACCCACCCAAATAAAAACCATTATTATAATAATGTGCAGAGACAATAGTGATGAGAGCAGGAAGGATCAGTTCGCTATATGAAGCTCACCACTAAGAGTGGTAAGTACAGATGGAGAAATAATTATAGTAACAACTATCATGACAGTGTTATGGAGTGAGAAAAGTAGAATGCCTGTCTAGAATACAGGTGGGGGAGGGGGAGGAGGGAGATGAGGGGCACTGGTGGGAATGTTGCACTGGTAAAGGAGGGATGTTCTTTTTTTTTTTTTGGTTTTTGGGCCACACCCAGTGACGCTCAGGGGTTACTCCTGGCTATGCGCTCAGAAGTCACTCCTGTCAGGCACGGGGGACCATATGGGAACCGGGGGATCGAACCGTGGTCCGTCCTAGGCAAGGCAGCAGGCACCTTACCTCCAGTGCCACCTCCCGGCTCCCAGGGATGTTCTTTTTATGACTGAGACTCAACTACAAACATGTTTATAATCATGGTGCTTAAGTAAAGATATTTAAAAATTAAAAAAGAAATCACTCTGAGGCTCAGGGGATCATGTGGGATGCTAGGGATCAAACCCAGGTTGGCTTTGTACCAGACAAAAATGCCCTACCCACTGTGCTATCATTCTGTCCCCTAGCTTAATTTTCTATCCACAATGACTGGACCTATATTATATTATTTGTACATGTAGAGTGATTATTTGTACATGTAGGAGAAGTGCCACTCCCTAGTTTTAATGCTAATTCATTATAGTAATAAATAATTCATAATTTGCTTTCACAGTGTTAAGACTATTGGAGGGAGGTTGCCACTAGTGATGGGTTTGGTCCTGAAACATTGTATGTCTAAATTTAACCCAACTATGAATAACTTTGTAAATCACAATGGTTTATATTAAAATTTTTATAAAAAGAAAAGAGTACTGTAATATGCTATTTCATGTTACCTTTGATGTTAATTCAACTTCAAAATATCTTCATTGCTCTAATTCAAATCTACTATCAGCAATAACTATAATTTTAGATTCACTGTCTCCTAATTCCAGATTCAATCACCTTTTCACACATACATATTGGAATTCTACAAATCTAGGGTGGTCTTCAGAATAATAAGGTGCCAGGAAATGAGTCATAAATCATTAGCATTACATGCGACTCAGCATGACTATACTTAGGGACAATATCAAGTGTATTCTAAGGGACCAATTTTGACATCTAGAGGTAATGAAAAAGAATGGAAAAACTTGATACTATAAAAGAGCAATGCTAAGTAACAATATAAAACCACTCAGAATTTATTCGGTATGCTTGAATTGCACTCTCACTTAATAAAATGATTTCTAAATTTATAACCCTAAAATGATGCCTCTTTTATTAGCACTGAAACAAAACCAAAATATCAGTTAAAAAACTGCTTATCTTTAGGAGAAATGGGATACATCCAATTTATGTATATACAAATACAATTAGTTTGAGGATCATTCCCATGGCAATGAAGGCAAAACAACTTGGGAGAGCAGTCTTCTAAAGTATGAATGAGGCTGTCAAAAGTAAGTATCCCCATCATAGAGAAGGGAAAAATAAAAAATTTGAATAAAGCAAGCTTGCATATTCTGCAATTATAAGTCACTGTTCAAAACAAACAGTCTATTCTATTATTAGCTATTTCTTTTGATCACCTCAAATTAAGCAAAAAAAATAGTATTCCATTTTTCTTCCTTATTTATGTTTATGACAATCAAAGACAATTGACAATGAAAAGCAACCAAAGGCCTCTAAAAAAATGTTGGTGATAGTGCTTGCTTCCAGCTGCTAGTGAAGAGTTGGAATAACTGAATGATGGATGGGTCTATAAAAGCCAAAGCCAAATGTTATGTTCTGTTCAGTAGCCCTGATGAAGAGAGATGTAAGAGGTAATCAAGTAATTTGTATACAAGACATCTAAAAGAATTAAAATGAGCTGAAACATACCAGATTGTAAACCTTGGGCACTAAAAAGACAGGTCTTTCTAATTAAATACTTAGGAACATCTAGTAGTTAATAGTAGAACTGAGTTGTGTTAGGTCTGATACTTTGAAGTATTTGTATGGAGAATGGCATTAGTTAGGTGGTGAGATTGAGCTGGACAGAAGTAACAGAATGAGATTATATGTTGACAAATTTTTAATTCAAAGATTTTCATTTTTAAGCTTCTTCAGGTATTTACAAAGATCACCCTGTATTTACAAAGAAATTACTTAAAAGTTTTGTCTTACTATACAATTACTATTACAATATTTTATAATTATAATTATATAATTACATACATAATTATGTAACTGTAATTATAATATATAATTACAACTATTATATAATTACAATATAGCACTATGAGAATAACAGATACATTGTTCTTTGGTCAATACAAAATGATAATACAAAATACAAAATCTGGTTCCATTGATTTAAGATTTTAAATTTAAATCATTATTGCTATATTATTTATCAAGTAAAACAGTGAAGCAGGTTCAAAGAGATAATATTTTAAGTATTTTAAGAAAAACTTGGAAATAGAAGAAATACAATATGTTCTGATATTTGTGCTTTTCCCCATAAAGTTCAGAGTATATCCATAACCAATCAAAAGTTCAACAAATGTATATTTGCTAGCAGATTCACTATTCAGAACTTTTTTTATTTACCAAATTGGTGAATCTCTTGAAATTAGATTTTTAAACACCCTTTGACTTCTGTTATCAGATACCCAAAGGCATTTCCTTCACAGAACTTTTTTTTAACTATAAAAAATATAGACTGACATTCTTTATGAAGCAGTATTTATATACGTATTTTTTGCAAATTTGATAAAGAGAAGTCCTAGATACTATAAAGAAAAGCATTCTTACATTTAAAAACATATTAAATACAAAATTTTACTTCTTCAGATCTAAAGGGAAAGAGTTGTGTGCATTAAAATAGGCACAGAAACAAGTAAAACCAAGATGGGATAAAAATAAAAATAAGTACATAGACCAATGATATAATGAAGAGTCCCTTGAATATTTTGATATTTTGTAATATAAAATATACATAAAATATAATATCAAAGTATCTATTTGGGTGGCCAGGCAGTGGCGCTGGAGATAGGTGCCTGCTCTAACCTAGGACGGACCACGGTTCGATCCCCCGGTTCCCCATATGGTCCCCCGTGCCTGCCAGGAGTGACTTCTGAGCGAATAGCCAGGAGTAACCCCTGAGCGTCGCCGGGTGTGGCCACCCCCCAAAAAAAACAAAAAAAAAGTATCTATTTGGAATATGTATAATATATGACATTATCACAATATATAATATAATAATGTCAGTATAAGAATGTCAGTTTAGTATCAGAACAGGCTAATATTAGTACCAGCACACTTTTCATAACCAGGATTTGACAAATTTAATATCTGAGTTTTAAAAAGTATATTGAGATTTGTTTCCTGATCAATATAGATGTTTAATTTTAGCATCATTATTATCATCATTATCCCTGAGCACTTTCAAATCTGACTATAGAGCATTAAATGTACTTTAGTTCAAAGAGGCATTGTGGAACCCAGATGATAAATAATACTGCAGACAAGGTGCTTGTCTTGCAGGCTACTGACCTAGGTTCGATCCCTAGCATCCCATATGCTCCTCCAAGCCCACCAGGAATGATTTCTGAATGAAACACTGAGTGTGGCACTAAACAAATAAAAAAATAAAGAAAAAAACTGTTCCAAGCCACAAAATAACATTTATATGTAAAAATGAAAAAATAAAGAAAAAAACTGTTCCAAGCCACAAAATAACATTTATATGTAAAAATGAAGAAAGCCATAGTGGTATTATGACATCCTAAATGGGAAGTAATAGTAAAGTCCAAAATAAGCCTCAGAACACACTGATCCCATGTGGAGATTTTCATCATCTTCTAAATTATGCACCAGAGAACAGAGTGGTACTGCACTGAAGATTAAATGATGCAAAGAACTCTTAATGAGGTAGAGGGACTCTATGGCCTTCCTTTTTCTGGGCCTCATTTCTGTGAAAGTGAGTTGCCTGGCACTAAGAGGTGTATTAAGTGCATTATTCTTCTCATCAAAATTTAATGGTATAAAATGCACTCTGGGTCCACCTGTGGAGGGAAGCTGACACTGGTGGTGGGAATGGCCCTGACTCACTATATATCTGAAACTCAACTATGAAAGACACTGTAGATAACAACTGTTTCAATTAAAAGAAAAAAAGAATTCAGAAATGTAGAGTGAGTCTAAGCAAGGGAGAAAGCAGCTGCTTACACTCCTTAGTTTGTATCACATACATATCACGCAGACCTTTGAAGTCACACTCTTGTGTCATTTCTTTGACTGTTCCCTTCTTGCTGATGTTTGTGCTCAGGTCACTGTGAATGTAACTGGAATAATAACCCAGCCCCCATCTCTAGTGACCATTCTCTGTGTTTGAAACTGCCCATATATCTCCATGGTGCTGTCTTATGGATTTGCATTTTCCCCCTTCCATCTTGCTCATCCTTCACTATTCATTCCAGTCAAACTGGCAAATTAGAGAAAGGTTAGGACTTCCTTGGGAAAATAAGCCAGTTTGTATACCATCAACTTAGAATGCATTTGTATATGGCTATATTTTAAACTCAAACATGTTATTTGTGAGAGTTCTAGTACAACATTCTATTTTCTATTTAAACAGACCACAGAAGGGAGTGGGAAAAAAAGAGACTACAGAAAATACTGCACATTTATTGTTAAGTACAATATTCACCAAAAGAATATGTAATAGTTAAAAGAAAATCTTTTGTACCTTCAGGAGTTAAAACCTTGTCTCATTTTGTGTGGTAATGTTAGTATTGTATTGTTATTCTCATAAAGGAAGGTTATTAAAATAAATATTGTACAAAGAAAGTAGACCTGTAAATAATGCTGACTTACTGGGAAATTACATTAAAAATAGATACAAAGAATAGAGCTTGAACAAACACATAAAAGAGCTTAACATATAAGTAAACCACTATTTCACTGCTCTTGGTTGGTTAACTTCTTGGATTGTGAACTATCTTTCATATTAATGCATGAGACAGCTTAAATTCTGAACTTTTAAAAAATGAAATTTGTTGCCCATATCAGGGTTTCTACAATAAAAGATTTTTTTTTATTTTTTTGGAAGAGTGCCATTGGCCCAATGAGATAAGAAAACTGCTCCATATAATTTGAAAACACATTTCTTAAGGTGACTTAAAAGGCTATGGAGGCCATTTTAAAATTAATGTAATTCTCTTGGGAGATACTATCATATTCAACTCTACTAAAAATGATCTCCAGCATATACTGTAAGAAATTTATTAAATTTTGGCACAATAACGTCTGCATCTTGGATTACATTTTTGTTTGTTGTTTTTATCTTAAGCAGTTTTCTCTCTGTTGGAGAAGGCTTCCAGTTGTATCTCTATTGGAGAATTTGGAAGTGAAATTGCCTGCTGGTACTCACATTTTTGTAGTTCTCTACGCCTTGCATGAATATGTTTTTGCTTTTCATTTATATCCATGGAACTCTGCCCAAGCCTTGTGGTACCCCTGAATGAGGGAAAGAAGTGGGATCTTAGTATCTTTTTCTTGTAGCAGAATATTTTAAATACTTAGCCTGAATCGCTTACTTGTAATAGTTTATTTTTATTTCTAGATATCACATTCCTAGTCTATAGTTTGTGTAAATTGAACAGTTTCGTCATCTTTATTTTATTCTCCCAAAGTGCCTAGCACAGTGCTTAACAAAACAGAAAGAAATAGAAATTATTTCCACTTTTTTAATTTTATTTAAATCTTTGTGATTTACAAAGTTGTTCATAGTTGGGTTTCAGACCTACAATCCCACCACCAGTGTCCTCCCTTTATCAATGTCCCAAAAGTCCATCCTGTGCCACCCCCACCCCACCCCAACGTGCCAGCCTAGTAGGAACCTTTTAAGTTTGATTGTTCAAGTTTGGGTCTCATGAATCCATTGTTGCTGACTCTGGCTTGGCTATATAGTTCTGTCCCTTTTTAACACCACCAAATGCACCTGAGATTCTTTGACCCCTGTCACCTGTCATTTAATATGTGTCTTTCTTCTTTTCCACTCAATTTCTTTCATTGTTCTCACTATATTTTCCTGGGGCCTAGACTATGCTCAACAACCACCATTTAATTCATTGCATTTCTTCATACAGTTATTCTAAATACTACTAGAAATAATATTCTAAACATAGTGGGACCATTGAGGCTGGGTGACAGTATTTTAGGGACTTCTAGTTTCATGAGAAACAACTTCAGAGTTTCCAACAGCTATTTAATATAACTGTGCTCTTCAGGAAACAAAAACAAAAACAAAAGCACTCACTCATGAACCCTCTAGAAAACTCACTTTTCTATGTGAACAAATAGAAAGTGCTATCCTCCTGGTAGACCCCAGACTATTGTCATCCTCTTTCCAGCACCCTGTGGGTGAGGGAAGGGCTCATAATGACTGTATACATGACATAATGACTGTAATAGGTTTGCATATGTAGAATTTTTTGTTACTTTATTAAACTCCATGGTTACAAGATGGTTCATAATACAGTTTTTCCCCACTGTTAGAAAGTAGTTCATTATTGAGTTTCAGTCATACAATGTCTAACATCCTTCAACACTATACATTTCCTACAACCATTGTCCTCAGTTTCCTCTTTGCTGCTCTCTCCCCTGCCTGCCTTTGAGGCAGATATTGCTCTTCTCTATCTCTGTCTTTCTGTCTTTCTCTCTCTCTCTCTTTATATCTCTCTTTTTTAAAAATTTGCAATATTGTTACTGAAAGGGTATCATGCATATCATTTTCTCTTTTCAGCACCCAGTTCTTATCCCAAGTATCTTGTGTAGAATTGAAGGAATGAAAGAAGTTCTATTTGGGACCTGGAAAGTGAGTAGGACATTTGCCTTGGAAATGACTGATAGAGTTCAACCCCCAGTATCCCAACTAGCCCTTCAAGCACCACTAGAAACGATCCATGAGTGCAAAGACAGGAGTAAATCTTGAGTGTTGCCCAGTGCAGACACCTCCACCCTCCCTAAAAGTTCTGTACATAGACATCAAACTAATTTGTACAATTAAAGCTATTGCCTTAAATACGTGATTATATATTTCCTTTCTTCTTTTTGCTTTCCCTGAATGGAAATGAGACTACACATAACGTTTTCCTTTATTTTTTCCATTTTTCCCTACATGTTTCTTCATTTTTGCTGTTGAATTAAACACCTCTTACGCTGCTTCAAACTGGTGACCTTTCATTTTTTTCTTCTTTTATTTTCCTAGGATTTTCTTCTATCTTCAGTCTGCATTTGTGTAGGTGAAATTATGCCACTAAACTTTACATCAAAAGTTGATTAAAATGTCAATAGTTTATGGTATTTATATTTTACCTGAGTATAAAATCTTGTAAATAATCTTTCAGAAATATTCTGAATAAATATGGTACCCACTCAGTGTTTAGGGAGGAAAATAAAAAATAGAAACTGTATGTTTCACTGTTCTCACAATGAGACCAGCACATCACTCCAGACCCGAAGCATTTGTAGATTGAGAGATTTTTCCTGACTCAAACTGTCTTCATCTGCAGTCAGACAAAAATATGTCTGTATTTTTCCCTTTTGTGCTGTGATCCTGGTTGACTCTTCGGGGATATCTTTTTTATTTTAACAATAGTTTCCTAAGAAGTGCTGAAGCATGTTGTTGGATTGGATGCTATTTGGTCATTTTCCCTTCTGTATTCCTTGAGTTTTATCTTTTATCTTTCAATAGCTCCACACCTCTGTTTTATCTTTCAACACCTCCACACCTCTGTGTTCAATATCATGGCATAGTTTGCTCAGGTTTGCTCTCATGTTCTTGACAAATTTTTGGATTTAACATCCTGTATTCTAATCCATTTACTTTGGTCCTTTTCATTTTGGAGCTACACCCAGTGGTGCTTGGGACTTATATCTGGCTCAGCACTAGGAGATCACTTCTGGTGAGAATATGAGATGTCATGGATCAAAGTTGCATTGGCTGTGTACAAGGAAGAATCTTGCCTGCTTTACTATCTGTCTCTCTCTCTCTAATTCATTTCAAGTGACCATGGGCCAGTTTCCTTGCTTTGCGTATGAATATTCAACTTCCAAAACTCCTGTGTTATGGAAGGTTCACCTTTCTCCAATTATGATCTTAGGTAGAAGGAGAATTGGAGCGTTCAAAGTAGTAATTAGAGAGCCCAGAGACCACTTCCCAACATACTCAGCCAAACATGGTCAGATGATTTAACAGGAGAGTCTGAACATACTGCCCTGCTCAGGCCCAGTGGCCCTGGAGGCCTCAAAGGCCCCACCCTACAAAACTTTAAAAACATGTGATGCCCGCCTTTTATTGAAGAACCATATTTTGTTTTAATTGATATCTTTATTTCTGCTTTGCAGTTAATTGATTTCCTATCACATCATTATTATTTCATTTTGATTGCAATTAACTTTCTGCTTTTTTTTTTAAGCTTGAAGTTGAGGTCATTGACTTTAGCCTTTTGCTCTTTTCTAACACAGGGGTCATTGAATAATGCCCTTTTGTTCAAACATTAATGGAGAATCATATCAATTCTCAATGTGTGTCACTGTGTGAACTTCACATGACCTCCCTATGTCAGTATGGATTTTTCTACAGACACACACATTTCCTCCCATCTCTAAAAGTGGATTATATTCTTTGATGTGATTCTGTTATTCACATCTGAGTCAGTGTGGAACTCTGAGCAAACATTCTGCCAGGGAGTAGTTCCCAGTCCAGGAATGCTTCCTGTGTCATCCACTGAACTATTGGAATAAGTCTGATTTATAGGGTCTAGAACAACAAGGTGGTCAAAGAATAAGTGTATAGATGGATTTCTAGAAATAAAAATCTGAAAGTAGAGGTGTTTAGATTAACACTTGAGATGTTTCTGTGACCAGAAATACCCCATTGAGATTAATTTAACTCAGATTTATTCAATTAATTGGTTTTGTATTCCATTTTGCTTGCTGTCTCAGTTTCCATCAATCTCTCTATACTTCCAGGGTATAATTTGTCATATAGATATTTATGTGGTATTTGCACCTTCCACTAGAAGCAGCTTTTAGAGAATCCTGCAGTCTTGCATACTTTGTGTAATTTTCTCTCAATTAAAAATTTTTTCCTGACCCATGCTTTGTACAAATATGTTTCTTTTCAAATGTTTTCTGACATTTCTGGAAATCTTATTAATCTTCATTCTTGTCAGAAAACATATTTTATATGACTTGAATCTTTTCAGTTCATTAAAAGTATTTTCTAAATAATTCAGAGGAAGTAGGTTAGACCATTAAATTATCACATTTATTTGTAGGATCTTTTTTTAAAAAATAAAACATAGTATGGTCATAATATCTACAGACAATAGAGACAAAGACCAGGAGGACTAGTCCATGGTAGGAAACTTGCACAGACAGTTGGGGAGTACAGATAGGTCAGAGAAGTGATCACTATGATAATGATAGTTAGAACTGATCACTGGACAGGAACTGGGTACTGAAAGGATAATATGCATGATACCCCTTCTGTAATGGTATTGCAAACCACATTGTCTAAAAAAGAAAACTGTGAAGCCCCAGAGGGGCCCGGGAGATAGCATGGAGGTAAGACGTTTGCCTTTCATGCAAAAGGTCATCAGTTCAAATCCTGGTGCCCATATGGTCCCCCATGTCTGCCAGGAGCAATTTCTGAGCATGGAGCCAGGAGTAACCCCTGAACACTGCCGGTTGTGACCCAAACACCAAAAAAAAAAAAAAAAAAAAAAAAAAAACTGTGAGGGAAAGTGGAGGAACGAAAAGAGATAGAGACAGAGAGATAGAATGAAAATGTCTGTCATAGAGACAGACTGGGAGTGTGGGCTAGGAGGGAAATAGGGGACATTGGTGGTATGTGTGCACTGGTAAAGCAATGATTGTTAGAATATCGTATAAGTGATAATCATGAGCAACTTTGTAAATGTATATTTCACAGCAATTCAATAAAGACATTCATTAAAATAAAAAAATAAACTTATTTTGTGAACAGGAACATTGAGGTTTACTGATGATGTTATATATATATACATATTTTTGCAAGTTTTTGCAAGCTAATTTTTATTATACTTTTTTGATCTTTCAGAAACATTTATCCTTTGATTTTTCCGATTTACCCTTAAAAACCTAGCAATATTTAATAGTTTCATTTCCTTATCTGTAAAATGTTGATGCCATTGGTTCATTAACTGCATATTAATGTAGTTATTTTTCCCCATCTTATTTATTTTCTTTAAATGAACTTTTTAAACACCTTGTTTACAAGGTTGTTCATATTACTTTTTTTCACAGATGAAGATGCTCATGATTTACAGACATACAATGGTTTTTGGGTCACACCCGGCAGTGCTCAGGGGTTACTCCTGGCTCAATGCTCAGAAATTGCTCCTGGCAGGCACGGGGGACCATATGGGCACATGGATTCGAACCGATGGCCTTTTGCATGAAAGGCAAATGCCTTACCTCCATGCTATCTCCCAGGCCAACAGACATACAATGTACAAAAAACTCACAGTGTGCATATTCCACCACCAATATCAACAGTTGCATATATATGTGTTATCATATAAAATCTTCTTTAGTATTCCTTTAAATTAAATTGACTGATCATGTTTGCCATATGTATTATTGTGACTTTATGGTAGTAATGAGTCTTGGATATTTTGGTATTTGTCTAGAGCAGTAAATATACATATTCATCAGGATTATAAAGCATAACATTATTGTAGCCATGTTACCAATGCTACAATGAAACCATATTCTCAGTTCTTTGAGAAAAGCACAATGAAATTTCAGCCAATATGTGTATTTCTACTCTTATCAATTTTTTTTACCTTATATCTCAGAAAGAACCATTGTTATATGACTAAGATATTTTTGTCACCTTGATAAGTTGACTCATTTATGATTAGGTAGTCAGTATTTTTTACTTATCCTTTAAATTGACACCTATTTATGTAATTTAATATTAGCTATTCAAGCCTTATTTTTTTTAAATTAGCGTTATCACACAAATATTTTGTGAAAAGTCTTCACTCCTAGCCTAAGACCAGCGAGCAGGTAGCTCAGTAGTGGAGAATCAAAACCACAGCTGTTTCTTCTTGAGACCCAGGGGCTTTATTGGGAATCCAAAGACCATACCCTGAGGTGGAGAAAAGGTGGTATAAGGCATCAATCCCAAAGGTGCTTCAATCCAAAGATGCTTCCATCCAATGAATAACCAGCATCAGCAAAGAAGAAATACCTTGAATGGAATGGAAACTGGTTAATCCAACAATTTTGTATATTTTTTGTATTTATGCCATCTTTTGCCAAACTCCTATTTTTGATCATTGTTTAAGCACAGTTCATTTCCTTGAGATTATTTTAGGTCTAGGTTTTAACACTATTAGATTGGAAGTGGGGGTTGGAGAGACAATAGAGAAGTTATGTGTGTGCCTTGCATATTGTTGACCTGGGTTCGATTCCTTATCTAAACCCTGATTCATGTGCGTCCCCGTTCTAGCAGTGATTGCCTAGGACAGAACTAGGAGTAAACCCTGGGCTTTGTTGGGTGTGACTCCAGCACACACACACATGCACATACACATTCATATTAGGGAGTGTTGTGTTTAGCCAAGGTTTCACTCTACTATTGAGCCCTATAATAAGATCTCCAGCCATCTTGAGCCATTTCTGTCAGCCTGCTGGGGAGATATACTGCTCTTTTCTTGTGCATGGTGTGGTACTGTCACTTGTAATTCTCTCATGCATTTACATACCCAGCATGCATTGCTTACTACGCAGTTAGATATGTGAGGGTGAACTTCCACAGGTATCTGGATGAACTTTCTTGACTAGCTTTTCTGCTTTCCTAGGAACTCTATCTGCCTGCGATTCCACTGAGTTGCAGTCAATTTCCTGAATACAGGAAGTCTTCTAAATTGTGTATTAAATGCATTTCTCTAAATCATAGCATTGAGAATATCAGCTGAACTAGTTGGGGATCACTCTGTCTGTGTCTTATAACTCAGGTCATCTTCATTGCCTGATGATACTTTTGCAAACTACTCTTTGATAAGCTTCATAATCATCTGTAAATTGTTTCATTAAACAGATTAAACATTTAGTTTTTGTGAACCTTGGAAGTACTGAAAATCTAAATTGCCATGCTTTTTAGTAAGATTAACATTACTTTTGTTTTTGGTTCTCAATTCCAGTGATTTTTATTACTTACTCTTGGCTCTGTGCTCAGTGATCATTTCTGTTGATGATCAGTGAATGAATTGCAGTGCAGGGATGAACATTGTATATCAAAACAAGTTCCTTAACACCCCTTGGCTCTGAGAGATAAAATTAATTTTAAAGTTTTACTTCAAAGCTATTGTTGAATTTATTGATGTAGCTATATTTTAATGACAGAGTTGCTTACTGCTGAAAATAATATGGCTGACAGTTATATATTAGTTTTAACATTTGTCACCCTCTAGAATAAACTGTGAAGCAATTTATCTGGCAAGAACTTTCAAGAGATTATGAATCAAAAAGTTATAGTAATAAGAATAATCTGGTTTTTCTTGTCTTAGTAAGAGCAAAAGAAATTGTATTTATGGTCCTATTTTCATTTAATAAATGTATGACCTTAGAAGTATTATGTATTTTTGTCTATAATCTTTAATTCTTAAAGGAATAAGTAGAAATTTTATTTGATAATTTTTGGGGTCAAAATGAAAGTAGATATTTACAATAGGCTTTCATTTTGAAGATGTAAGGTGCTTGTTAACACAAACTATTATTAAACTGGAATCTATAAAAACATTAACCTTTTAAGACATCAAGAACAGAGTATTGTTATATTGATTTGAATATTCTAGTTTAGTTTCATTGATTCTTACAGAATGATCATACAGTAATTACAATTCTAAGTAGTTCTTAAGTATCAAAATGTTATCATTGCATTTATTAATGCTATTCTAAATGTGGTTATTAAAAGAAACACAAGGGAAATGATTAAATGATAATCAGAATTAAGTTGAGTTAATAGGTGCAACAGCCCAATTATACCTTGGCCCAAGATAAATATCTAGTGAAGGTTGAACATTCAACCTCAGCTAAGAGCCTTATCTGTGCTTGCTCTAGTTAGGATACATTGTTAAAATGGAAATCTTTTGTTAGTATTTCTTGTTATTAATATTGTGGTGTCATTTAGTATCTATAAATTCTATATGCAGATTAACTGTCAATTGAAATGCTAGCTCGCATTTTACAAATTGCTTTTTTATCAAATAATATGTGGAAGTGCGTTCTAGGGATTAATTAAAATTAAATAAGCAGGGATGTCAGATAATAGACAAAAAAAGGGTGGTGATTCCTATATTAAAGGATTAAAGTTGGAGACATTATCATGAAACAGGTGGGGCTTAAGAGAAATACATCTGAATATAGATTCACATTTTATACACAGATATGCATTACAGTATTCAACATGTGCTTGATATTTGGGTAAAATTATATGTACCAATATAGATTTTTAGTTAGTGTGCACACATGTAGTTACTTTCTTAGATGACTCATTTCCTAGAAGCAGTAATAATCCCCTCAAGTAAGTATAGCTATTAACTTAATTTTTTCTTTCTGGAGCCATTTTAATAAAAAATAATAAGTGCTCTAACAAATTTTAAGTATACTTTAACAAATGGCTAATTCAAATATTGGAATTGGCAATTTCCATAGTGAGCCTGGAGGAGCATCTATAGGAAAAAGCAATTTGATTATTTTCAGTGTTCAAAATAATATCCCATTGATATGATCATGTTCAAAGGAATGTAGCATTCAAAATAAATTGGGGCCAGAATAATAGAAAAATGGTAGGGCATTTGCCTTCCATGTAGCCTACTCTGAAGAACCTAGATTCAATTCTGGCATCCCCGGGGCCCGGGAGATAGCATGGAGGTAAGGCGTTTGCCTTTCATGCAAAAGGTCATCGGTTCGAATCCCGGTGCCCCATATGGTCCCCTGTGCCTGCCAGGAGCAATTTCTGAGCATGGAGCCAGGAGTAACCTCTGAGCACTGCCGGGTGTGACCCAAAAAACAAAAAAAAAAAACAAAACAAACAATTCTGGCATCCCATATGGTCCCCTGAGCCTGCCAGAGTGATTTCTGAGTGCAGAACCAGGAGTAGCCTCTGAGCGCCACCTGGTGTGGCCCATACCCGCAAAATAAATAAATAAGTAAATAAATAAGAAAAAATAAGGTGACCCTACTTGTCAAATCTGAAAAAGTTGAAATAATAACATTAAGATATCTTTAGGACTAAGATAGCTTTAGGAATATCACTCATAGTATAAAGATATACTGATGACATGTTCCTTATATAATTACATTAATGAATAGCACAAAGAGGTATAGAATGAATAAATACACATAAGTCCTATATAGAAGAAAATTTTGATAGAGTTCTTCACTAAAAACAGAAGTATAACCTTGCCCTTTAGGAGTGGGCTTTACATGGTCAAGTTTGAATTCTTCTAAAGAGAGAGGCATGGAAAGGGAGCAAGGAATGAAGTTCTAATGATAACAATTGACAAACTATTTGAACACAGCAACACAATGACGTGCTCTTTTATCTTCAAAATCCATAAGTGGAGTCTGATTATCAGCAATGCTTCAGCTGATTACAGAATTAGGAGCTGTGTGGAGAACACCTTGCTAGCGCTTTTCTGAGTTCTCATGATCATCTCAATGAAGGGAAGACTGAGAAACTGTTAGAGCTAAGAGAAGCTTTCTAGAAACCTGGCAACTGAATGGAATCTGGATGGGATATGGCACAAATATAATCCCAAAGGCAAAATCTAAGGGATGAAGACTAAATATGGAATTTAGTTTATGATGTCAACATTAGTCCATTGGGATAAATTTATCCTATGATGTAAGACATTAATAATTGGTAAATCCAGGTGCTGGATAGATTGTGGTCTGTCCTATTTTTATATTATTTGTGTAATTCTAAATTTTCCAAATTATTGAAAATAATTATGGCGTTCAAGCCTTCTATTAGCAGCTACTAGTTTACAGTGAAATGAATAATTAAGCTACTAACTAGTAGTTAATAGTTTAAGCAGCATATATATTGACTTTTATGTTAAAATTAAAGAACTTCATTCTTTACACATTTTTATCTAGGCACCTATGTAATGCATATGTTTCTAAAATTGTTCTTATTAATTTGAGGTTAAATGTAATATCCCAAACTTAGTTGATGATACTAATCATGAGAAATAAGTGAGGAAAATATGTTTAGCTCGTTGAAAGTTGTTTCATGCTGTGTAATGTGGAACATATTTTTCCTACGAACTTCTTTACTTCAGAAGAAAATATTTAAACACTGGATATGCCTTTTAGAGAATAACTGTGTCACATAGAATATCTATTTAAGTATCCTTTATGAAGACCAACTTTCTTCATTTTAAAGTCCAAAGTGTTGCAAATCTGCAAGCTGACAGACTGTCCCCTTTCAGAATGGCCATCTTTAGAAGGAATGGCAATTATCTAATTGCAGTTTCTATTTTTCTACAGAAAGCTTTCCTTGTACTTTTTATTTGTTATCTGTTCAATAATAGTGTATCCTCTATAAGTTTGTTATAGGGCAACTAATTAACCTAGACTCTTATTTTAACTTACTATTTATGAGTATCAAGACTACTGTCATAAGATTCAAAAAGGGACTTATGTTATAGTGAAATATTTAGAAATAATTTGAAAGGACACTTTTTAAAAATATTTTTTGGTTTACAGTACTATTAATAATGGTGTCTCACGGACATATGTCCAACACCATACTCCTTACAGTATACCAGTCTTCCTTCCCAAAGTATCCTGACCTCATCACCTTTATTAGTGGGAAAATAGTTCAGTGAAAATAGTTCAAGTCTGCCATCATTACTCTTTTTTATTACATACACACATGGAATAAATAGTAGTCTAAGTCAGAAATGCTCTTTGTTGGAATATTTATGAATGATTATCAAAAGCTGGATTCTGATTGTCTACTGAGACTGAATTCTTTATTATTGTCAAAAGAATTAAAACAGGGTAGATATTACCTAGAATTAAAGTCAATAAATAAGGAACACCAAAAAGAGAAAGATCCAGAGGATATATTAGGGATGGGTTTTCTAGCTCTTGGATCCTACCTCTGGCTTGGAATCTGAGTGGGATGGAACCCCTTTGAGCAGATGCATTGAGCAGTTTCCAGAAATCTGGGTTAGTCTTTGCTGTTTCCCCTTTCAACTTCCTCTCTGCCCTCCCAACTCTTTTCCCAAACCTTGTTTGGATGAATCACTACCTGCCATGCACTATCCATCTTCCTGATAAGGCTAATGAAGAATTCCAGAAGAAGCCACCAGGGCAAAACATACCACCACAACTCTTTCCCTTGCGTCCTAGAATGGATTCATCAGGCTAACTGCTTTGCTTTCTCTGAGTTCAAGATCAAATAAAAGCCGTTCTTCCCCCTAAATCTCTCCTTATTCATTTTAGATGCCATGTCCTCCAACATTTTCAGACTCAGACATGCTAATAATCCCAGTTATTATATACCCTGAAGTACTGGTGAAAGTTGTGGTTACACCACACCATTCATTGTAAGGGATGACTCTTAGAGGGATTTTTCTCGAAGTGCTCATTTTTTAGTGTGCCATATTTAGAAAATCAGGGCTAGAGCAAGGGAAATAGCTCAGAGGGTTGAATTTCATACCAATCATTTGAGTGGCCCTAAATTTAATCCTAGTGCTACATGGGCTTCTAGACTTGACCCTAGGACTCTTGGGCTAGAGTTGCTTTATTCATCTGGCTGCACAGTTGTCGCCTAGTATTCCCAGATGTGCTTTCCTTGTCCTCCAGAGAGCTACTGTGAAGTCCTCCTCCTCCTTCCCCTCTTTCTCAAAAAATTTTCAGAGCTATAAGACCATAATGATGAATTTAATTTTCTTCCCACCCACTTTTAGTGTTGACAAACATGAGACTGGAGAGAGCTTGTTTCTCCCAGAAAAGAGCTTTGTTTTAGAGGTCTAGATTTTCCAATTATCATTACTCTTTTCTTTCTTTGTTTTTATTTCTTATTTGCTTTGAACTTATGTAAATAGATTTCTAATTGGGTTCCAAACCCAGGCTTTTGAAGAGAAGCAGTGAACATTCTAGAATTCTTCTTTTGGGCATGTGGAAATAAACAAAGACCAAACAAATGAAAACAAACAGAGGCTGTTTATTTCTTGCTTGCTCGAGTGAAGGAGTCATTAGCCATGGCTTGTATTTGGCAGAGGCTGTGGGCAGGCGAGGAGTGGGCAAGTTCTTGCATATGCTCCCATTGGAAGTTATTGGCACAGTGATACTGGAGACAGGCTGAGTAGAAAAGAGACATCTAATTTGATTGGCTTCACTGGATGTTTGATAATCTTGGGTTCATTCAGAAAAGAAGCAGTAGCAGAAAAGGGCAGGGGTGTTTGATAGTCCTTATCTGACCCCTCAATCTTACCTCTATTAGTCCCTGTCTCAGACATGACCCGTGTCCTTTTGTTCTGCGTTTTTTACTCATCTGAGGGAATATGGACAAACTCTTGTTTGCTCAGGGAAAAATGAGCAAATATAAGGGGAGAGAGTGTGAGAGAGACTCTGGAGGAAGTGGTTATGGAGGTTAAGAATAGAGAGAGGCATGGTGGGGCAGGTCGGTAGACAGTCTCATAGACTGACTCTCAGAGGAACTGTGTAGAAGTATTTTCTATTGACCATTTTGTGCCCAGGGTTTGGGGCTCAGTTGACTTCATGCTTGGAGCTTTGTCAATCATGAATATGCTGAGGTTACAATTTTTCCAGCTCTTGTTATGTGGCTGACAGCCAGATTTCATGGAGATCCAAGAAGGAAAATGGAATATTTGTGCAAGAATCTGGAAATGGAATATGGAAACCTTGTACAAGTTAGGAGAAAAAGAGGAAAGACATTCATTAATTTTGTATCCCAATGAAGAGTCCTGTCAGTTTTCCACATAAAGTATCCATAGCTATCATGAACCTTTACCACTTCCTTGAAAAAGGCCCTTAACCAATCACCTTTTTATTCAGAAAAAAATTGAAATGAGTGCTACTTACAAAGGAAGTGATGATGGCTGCCATATGCATGTGTCTATTCTACCCTCATTTCTCATCTCTGTGCTTTTTGACTGGCCCCTTTCCCATGTCTTTGTTCCTTAGATTGAGGTTGTCTTTACAAACTAAAATGTCAACCTCCTCTTCACACATAACCCAGTGTAACAAACCCCCCACCCCCATACAGATTTGGAGCAAAGACTGACATTTACCTCTCCTACAATCTAAGAAGACATTAATCTAAGATTGTGGGGAGTTTTACCTGCATAGTAAGCGACCTGCTCTTGTAATGAAGTAGTTATCTTGGCATCCAGAGATTCCATTCTCTTTGAGATCTATTGTTTTAGCATGTACATTTTGAAGCCTCAGTTCTTCATCAATTGGTCGATGCAAGGATTATGAGTGTAAAATCGGACACATCTAACTTAATTCCTTTTTCTTTGAGGCATCATTCATTGACCTGTGACCTCTATGAGCAAAATCTGGTTCTTATCTTTACCTATCGAAGGACGACCCCAGTAATGAATATATCGGAGATACTGGTATATTTATCAGCTATTATACTAAGTGCTGCAGCAATTAAAGGTGATAATTCAAATTTTCTTTTTATTTTAATAATATCTTTATTTAAACACTGTGCTTACATAACTGTTGGGTCTCAGTGATAAAAAGAACATGCCTCCTTCACCAGTGCAACTTTCCCATCACCAATGCCCCCATCTCCTCCCTCCCCCCACTCCCAGTCTGTATTCAAAACAGACTTTCTACATCTCTCAATGTGAATCTAGCTTTTCAAAGATAAATAGATATTCATGTATTTATTATAAAGGGTTACCTGTTCAAATGTGATATTTAACAAATGTCTAAAATTAATGATAATATGTGGGTTCAGGTAACATTACAATTGGTATGGCATTTGCTTTGCATGGTACCTTCCTGGTTTCATTGGCCAGCCAGCATCCCATATAATCCCCTAACCACACTAGGAGTAATCCCTGAAGGAGAGTCAGGAGTAAGAGCTGAGTACTACTGGGTGTGTACCCTCAAAAATATAGTTATGTTATCCTTTTCTCTTAAATAGAAAATGATTATTTTTATCCTCCAACCGATTTCCTTATCAAATCTGTAAGAAAAGGTATCTTTAAAAAGTAAAGCTTTTATTTTGTCCTTGTTTTCTTAAAAATTTCTAGCCTTATACCTTTAATATATGATCCTATAATACGCTCACTGAAGTTTCTACTGACTGATCTTAGAAATGATTACATATAAACAATTGTGTGGAAAATGTTGAGTTAAGCAATGAGTTATGTTTGCAGTTGAGATATTTGAATATCGAACAAACAGTGACAATTCAGAGTTGACAAGATTCTACCTTATTTACAAGACTTTGCAAATCAGAATAATGGTAAGACTACATACAATGTAAATAAATGCATGCAATTAATTTTTGCCTTATAAAGAAAAAAGACAGGAGAATGTATTTCTGTGTTTCAGGAAAATATGCAATTAATTAGTTTCAGTTAAAACTTTTGTAAAAATGGCAACAGCAGTTATGCAAGTAGAAAGGTAGCTCATGCTAGTTAAAAAGATCTGGCCCTCTCCTCTCTTAATGAAGGACTTCAAAGCTGAAATTTGCATGAAGAACAGTAATGTGATCATTTTAAAAGTACCCATTAGTCTGACACTTTGAGGATAACAAAAGTAAATTCTAGAGAAGATGAATTATATGCAAATTAATGCATATCATGTGGCTTGAAGAGTAAATTTTCAAGTCCTATCTTCAATCCTTAGAGTTAATGACTATTGAAGATGCATAAATGTCTGACAGATTGACTGAAGGAATGAATGGATGTGCTTATTGCTTGCTGCTGAAGCTTCTTCTCTGCTAGAAAGCTCTATATTTTCAGAATGTAGGAAATTAGAGACTTCTGTAGTTCCAACTTGACCCTAATCCAAGTAATTCATTGATATAAAGATCAAAACTGGTAGTGGTTCAGTGTAGATTTCAAGACTGCAGTGGGAGTCAATACTTACTTTTTTGAGCATCTTCTAGGGTTGTTATTTTAGATTTTAGGTGTTTTGGGGTTATTTTTGGTGTGTGTGTGTGTGTGTGTGTGTGTGTGTGTGTGTGTGTGTGTGTGTGTGTGTTGTTTGGGCCACACTCTGCAGCACCCATGGATTACTCCTGACTCTGGGTTCACAAATTGTTCCTGGCAGCTCCAGGAACCATATGGATGCCAGGAACTGAACCTGGGTCTGTCCTGGGTTTGCTGTGTGCTAGGCAAATGCCTTA
>PVKC010002576.1:0-42792 GCA_004027635.1 Crocidura indochinensis
TTTTTTCTTTTCTTCTCCTTTCTTCTTCTTTCTTCTTCTTCTGTCTTCATCTTCTTCGTCTTCTTCCACATCTCCATTACTTCTCTTTTTCATATCTAGTAGAGCTCAATACAAAGCAGTGACAGGTCTTAGCTCAAATCTGCTTCAGTCACATGTAAGTGAAGAGAGTTACCCTACCTATTATATGCTGGCATACATTTGTGGGGTGAGAAGGGAAAGCATTATTTATAAACTGTTATTATCAGTGTTTCATACATGAACTATTCCACCATCACATTCTGAACTCAGGTATCTGCTTTCCTCCAAAATTGTTTCATTGTCCTTAACCCAGCCAGTCTCCCTGTATCAAGTTCCACTTTATTTTTATTTATTTTTTCTTTTTGGGCAACACATGGTAAAATTCAGGGATTACTCCTGGCAGTGCGCTCAAAAATCACTCCCGGCTTGGGGACCATATGGGACATCGGGGGATCAAAACACGGTCCATTCTTGCTTAGAGTGTGCAAGGAAAACACCCTACCGCTGTGCTCCCACTTTGGCCCCAGTTCCACTTTATATAGGATTTCAATAGTGCTTACATTTGTACATTTGTTCAGATTCAACATATCCCAATACTAAAGAGATCATTTAGTGTTTATCCCACTCCTTCTCAGTATCTTTACTGAGTACAATATTTCCAGCTCCATCTTTGTCTTAGGAAAGCTCATGAATTTATTTTCCTTTGCAATCAAGTAGTATTACACTTATTATTAATTATTTCTTTTACTCTATAAATAATAACCAAATAGCATTTTGTCATTAAGAGAACCATTGTGCCACCACCAAGGACAAAGACAGACAGGGGAGATACCAAGAACAGTGTCACATATTAAAACACCCCAAGCACCAAAGACTAAGACAGTGGGGGAGTCTGTTGGTTGTGCTTAGGACAACATTGAAAGGTAATAATTTCTCACCACCAAGGACTGAGGATTAAGGGGGAGTCTTTTTGTGATGTCCAGGACAGATCTTCAAAACTTAAAATGGGAAAATCCCAGTTCGTGTTCAGCATAGTGAAACCAGCAAGAGTACAGCCATTATGCATTGCTCCTCGGCTGCATATTTCTTACAGTCAAGGATTTGTACCACAACACTTAATAAGAGACACATATATCAAAGTTTACAGTGAGAATACTAAGCAGAACCCTACCACATCTTGTGAGTGAAGAAGGTACTTCTAGTAACCTAACTAACACCTGTCACTTACATAATATTTCTGATCAGGATTTTACTGAGGAAATACTATGAATGCTCAATAAATTTAGAGAAATATGATGGAATGCACAGGTCAAAAGATTCAAGAGAATATGAGAGTTTAAATGAGAAAAATTTAAGCAGAAATATTAGGGCTGAAAAACATGGTAGGTGAAATAAAAATGACAAATATTATACTCAATGTGAAAAAAACAAAATACTTTCCTCTAATATCTGGCACAAGACAAGGTTGCATGCTGTCATCACTTTTAATCATTGTATTTAAAGTACTTATAATAGCAATTAAGTAAGAAATATATATATTTTAAGGGCATCCAGACAAGAAAGGAAGAACTCAAATTCTCACAGTTTGCAAACAACATGATAATATTTTTAGAAAATCCTAAAGACTATCAAAAACTTCTAGAAACTATAGATTTGTAGAGTTAAGTGAAAGGCTAAAAAATGAACACTTAAAAACCTATAGTGATTTTATGCACATATTAAAGAGAAGACAAAGACATTTAAAAAACATTCCCATTCACAATTTTGCTTTGGAAAATTAAGTAACTTGGAGTCAACTCAACTAAAAAAGTGAAATATCTATAAAAAAGAAAACTACAAAAAGTACTTTAAGAAATAAAAGAAGATACAAAGAAATGGAAATATATACCAAGCTCCTGGATTGGGAGGATTAACATCATAAAAAAGGCAATAGTTCCCAAGGCTTTGTACAGATCTAACACAATTCCCCTAAAGATACACATGACATTTTTTTAAAAATGTGAATCAAAAATTCCTGAAATTCATTTGGAGCAACAAGTGCCCACAAATAGCTAAAGCAATCTGGGGAGAAATAAGATTGGGGTCATCTCTTTCTCCAACTTTAAATTGCACTATAAAGCAATAGTTATTAAGTTATTAAAACAGCATGGCATTGGAAAAATGGCCTGCTGATCAATGAAATAGTCTTGAGTATTTTGATGCTTCCAGATATAAACCAATTAATCTCTGATAAATTATAAAGAAATGCAAGATGGGTCAAGGAAAGACTATTCAAAAGTCCTCTTAGCAAAACTGGTTAGCTAGACGCAAAAGAGCAAACTCAGATCTCTCTTTGACACCATGCACAAAGTTAAATAATTATTGGATTAAAGATCTTGATATCAGACCTGAAACCATAGGATACCTAGTGGAAAATACAGGAAAACACTCCATGACAAAAAAAGATTAAAGATATCTTCCAGGAGGAAACACCACTGTCCAAGTAAGTGGTTGCAGATAACAACAAATAGGACTATATTTAACTGTGCAGCTTCTGCACTTCAAAGGAAACATTAGCTAGGATTCAAAGGCTACCTACAGAAGAGGAGAAACTATTCACCTTATATTCATATGATAAAAGGCTACTATCTAAGATATATAGGGAACTTAACAATACTGAATAAGAAAATAATCTGATTTGGTCTGAGGGTTGTGTGTTATTGTTAAGCTGTTTAATATTGTCTCCTGCTAACACCAAATTTGACTAACTGAGGAGAAAAAAAAAGAGAAAAGAATCTAGCACATCAAAAACTGGGAAAAGAAATGAACAGACATTTCCTCAAAGGAAAAATACAGATGGCCAAAAGGCACATGACAAAATGTTCCATGTCACTAATCATGAGGTAGACGCAAATCAAAGCCTCAATGAGTCATCATCTAGCACAACAGAATGGCACACAGCACAAAGAACAAAAACCAGTGTTGGCATGGACATGGTGAGAAAAGGATTCTCATTCACTGCTGTAGGAATTCAGTCTATTCCAATCTTTCTGAAAAACAATATGAATAGTTCTAAAAAATATTGAAATTGAGCTTCCCTATGATCCCTAGATACCATTACAGAGATACACCCTAGAAACACAAAACCATAGTGCAAAAATGACTTCTACACTACTGTTTTCATTGCAGCACTGTTTACAATAGTGCTAGAATCTAGCACTATTTGGGTTGGAAGCAACCAAATAATGGACAAGATATTAATAGCTAAAGAATCTTTGGTGTAGCAACAAAATTGTATGCAACCATTATAAATAAAATGAAATTATGAATTTTATTGCGTATGGATAGACATGGAGAGTATTATCTGAGTGAAATGAGAGCAAAAGTGAGAATGAAGTAAAATGCTTGCCTCAAGGTCAGGTGAGAAAGTGTCGGTGAGAGGAAAGAGGGCATCAGGGAAGGTCAGAGGGAAACTAAGCACTGGCGGTGGGAAATGCGCACTGGTGAATGTTGGTCTACATTGCTTGACTGTAACTTGATTGTGATCATTTTCTGTAAAAAAATGTATTATCAAAAACTTTTAATCATGGTGTCTAAATAAAATTAAAAATTGAAAAGCAAGAGAATCATTGCACATCACTAATTCTAAAATTTATACAGGAATATAAAATGATTATAATTAAATTTATTAAACACTATATTGCATACATTGAAGAACGAATAGATCTTTGAAATAAAACGTGTGTGTATATTTAGTGAGAGATATTGATTGTAGCTTTGTAGTTTTATCTTTTCAGGTTTTGTTTTGAGTCTCAATTTGTTTAGATTATTGCTAATTTAGTGGATTCCTATCTTGATTTCCTAGAAATTTCTCATTTAAATCAAGTAACACAGGTAGTATATATCATGAATAATATTTTTAAAACATATAAACTTATTTTTTAATTTTAAATGGCAAGCCTTTGTTTTGTACTTTACATTTTGTCCACATCTGGTCATTCATACTCAGGGCTTCTTTATAGCTATTTTCTCAGAATAACTTGACTGTACTCTTGGAACCATGTGTTGTGCTAGGGATAATATGTATTCTTGCATTCAAGATAAATGCCCTAACCACTATATAAGCACCCTGATTACTTTCCTATTGTTTCTTATTGAAATAACAAGTTAAAAGGTATGATTGTTTATGAATTTTAGAAATGAGTGAATATTAAATGTCAAATATTTAAAGCATATTTGATCATTTGATATACATTGTAAAAAGATTCCTTAACTGATTTAAATGAAAATTAACAAATATGTCTAATAATATTTTTGTTTCATTCACAAGTCTTTTGAGATTTTTTTAATCATAATTAAATCATCTTAAGAATTGTTTTTTGCTTGGGCCTAAGTGGTGGTGTAAGTGGTAAGGTGTCTGCCTTGCCAGCGCTAGCATAGGATGGACTGCTGTTTGATTCCCCCCGGCTGCCAGGAGCAATGATTTTTCTGAGCGCAGAGCCAGAAGGAACCCCTGAGCATCACCGGGTGTGGCCCAAAACCCAAAAAAAAATTGTTTTTGATAATGATCCTTCTCCCATTCAATGGATAGTTAACTTGTGCCAAATATTAATGTACGATAAATTTTGTAATATGATACTAATACTTAAAGTGTCACAGAAAAGTCTTATGAAACTGTAATTTTATGAAAACTATCAATAAAAATATGTTCATGTTCAATTGTCTGTGACAAAATGCATCATATTTATATATGATATATATTTTATCATATTTAGTTAAATATTCATAATTTTATGTCAATATGCAAATGTAATGAAACATTTGTAGTTTTACCTAAGTCTGTAGATTTATGAAACAACACTGGTGGTGCTCATTGGTTATTCCTAATTTCATCCTCAGACATCTGTCCCTATAAGGCACAGGGGATCAGTGTGTGGTGCTGGAGTTTAAAGCGGAGATTGCAAATTGAAGTTGAAGATTACACATGTGTACTACAAGTAAGACATTTTGTTCTGTTTTGGTTTACCAACAATACTATATCTCTATCCCCAGTTTTTTTCTTTAGTTTTTATTTAGACACACATTGTAAGTTCAAATAATCAGATTTTTGTAACATTTTGTATTACGAAATTTTTATAACTATATATAATATTGGGCCAGAGAGGTGGCGTTAGAGGTAAGGTGTCTGCCTTGCAAGCGCTAGCCAAGGAAGTACCACGGCAGTTCGATCCCCCGGCATCCCTATGATTCCCCCAAGCCAGGCGCAATTTCTGAGCGCTTAGCCAGGAGTAACCCTTGAACATCAAATAGGTGTGCCCCCCCCAAAAAAAAACTATATAATATCTTTAGAAGTATTTCTACTTTATTTTGTATGCAAACATTTGGCTTTAAATTTTATTTTTTCTTTTTTATTTTGTTGTTTCATTTTTGAACACCTGAAAGTACACTGGGCTTACTCCAGGCTCTGTGTTCAATGATTACTCCTGGTTAAATTCTGGGAACATATGTGGTTCTGAGGATCAAACCAAGTTTGGTCATATATGAAAGGCAAGCACCTACTGTGCTGTGAGGTCACTTTGGCACATAAGACTATTTCTCATATATTAAGAAAACAGTAAAAAAAATTTTAAGTTCACTTAAATAGGTAAAATATATAATCAGAGTATTTAAAATGCTATAATTAAAGAATACATTTTGATAATAAGATATCTAAAATTTCATTATTAAATTGAATCACTATTATATTTGACATGTTTTGCTATAATGAATAAAACAATGGTACATTCTGGAATTTCATCTTATACCTGAACTGAATAATCCAGAAGTATGTATTGTCTTAAATTATGATGTTTTCCTGTCCCCTAGGTATCTTATTGTGTACACTCTATTTTTTCTAAATGTTAATTGATCTTTAGAACATTTAGTTAAATGAATCTTATGAAGTATATTTGATGGAGAATGAATAAATTTCCATGTAGCTAAATCTCTTCCTTGACCCCTAATAATTAGTTAAGACTATTTATACATACTATGGTGTAATGTTTAAAAATAACTTTTGTTTTGTTTTTGGGCCACACCCATTTGATGCTCAGGGGTTACTCCTGGCTAAGTGCTCAGAAATCGCCCCTGGGTTGGGGGGACCATATAGGATGCCGGGGGATCGAACCGAGGGCCGTTCCTTGGCTAGCGCTTGCAAGGCAGACACCTTACCTCTAGTGTCACCCCATTGCCCCCCCAAAATAACTTTATTTTAACTGAAATTGTAATCCTTTTATATTATACACGATATTTCAATTTCAATTCCCACATCAATATGTACAGAGTTTTTACTCCATGCCTCCTTGTGAAAGCTAAATCTTTTTTTTTTAATTGCCTATACAAGAACCCTCCCATGTTCAAGAGTCAAGAATCATCACTAATTTTCTATATGAGTAATTATTTTCTGTTTTAGTAAGGTCAGCTACATTTTTAAATCATGGTAGCAAGAGAGATTTAGATTATCATGGCTTATGATTTCTACATTTTAAAGAGTTGTTTTAAGTTAAAAGTACTTACATCATCTCCTAAGTGAATGAAAGAAAACATATTTATTTCTATATGTAATTTACATAGTTTATTACCTGTAGTCAATTATAAACTTCTTGACAATTATATAATTTTTATAAGTAAAAAATCTAGACATAAAATATTTGAGATAACTTTAGGTATTTTGTTTTTATTTAAGACACTTACAGTAACAACACAATTTTAATAAACCATCTGACAAAATCATCCTTTATTTTTCAGCATAGAGGAACACCATATTATGCGCCTTAGATATGTTATATGCGTACTGTTTATGGGCTAGACTTATTTGCCTGAGAATATAAAAATCTAGTGATATAGACACTGTAAAAAGTATTCTAAAGATGTGTTTTCTTAAATCATGTTTACTCAGAAAGTGTGTGATACTATTTAAGTTTACATAGTGAAGTTTGAATATAAAATAATAGAAACTTCTGTTTCTTAATTCTTCAAAACTATCCAAGGAGAAAAAAAATTAAACCTTTTAAACTAGGCTATAGCAATTTTAACTCACTTTTGCAACAGGAATAGAACATACATTAGACATAAAAATATCTTTCAACTTTCAAACACAGTTTTAGAGTAAAAGTTTTAATCTGAATTTGAATTATGCCAAGGTCTGTGGCTGAGTTTCAGATACCACTTCCCTTCTTGGCAGTAGATAATTTGGAAATTAGAAGTCTGCATATTTGAGATATTTCCAGGCTCAGAGTGTCAAAAAGACAAGATGGCATATGGTGAAGTAAAAGGGAGTTCTCACATTCAGGAACACATTTCAACTTCCAAAACATAAAAATAAATAAGTGCTTTTTTAAATTCAGAAAAAAATAATGAGAATTTTCCCAAATATTATAGACATATTAAAGTTAAGCAGCAAGATGTTTGAGTCTGACACTTCCTGCAAGCTTTCCACTAAAAGGATAAGTTCAAATTTTCAGAATTGTCAGATTATCTTTGGCATACAAATGCTTCCTTCTCTGGCATAGATGGCAGTATTCCCCCTTAAAGAAAAATTGTAGTCTAATTAAGGTACACAATTCAGTGTTTTATATCAACATTTTCACGGGGAGATTCTTTAATTCTTCATTTGCTAATTGTAAGTTTAATGGACCCAAAACTGAAACGCATTTGCATGGTGGAGCAGATTTCTTTAGATATGTCACTCTGCTGTCCATTTATCTGGTTCAATTATTTATCCAATTTGAGTTTAAAAAAATCCAGTTCATTTATTTACTGTTTTATGAAGATTTAAGTGTATGATATCAGATAAATACAGCCATTAAATTAGTCACCAATACATTACTTTTTTCTAATAAAATAATTATTGGCAGGAAAATAATTATGAAACAGTGGACTATAGCATGCCTGAAGATTTCCATGATGCAACTAGTTTTAATTATCAATTGCTTAATTTTTATAAATACTTTAAAAATACTTTCTCTAAACTGAAGTTTAACTCATTTAACAAGAGTGCTAACCTGATTTGAGGACATAATGTGTATAAATTCTGAAACTTTACCGAGAAAGTTTTATGAAGTTGCCCATATGAGTCTTCATACATTATTTAGATTTATACAAAGGATATCTTTGTAAGACAGCTTTTTCAGAATATGAGTGCAAGGCTAAACACATTTGGAGGAAGATATAAAATTATCAAAGAAAGCAGCATATTGTGAAACCTAATTTTACAAAGTAGTTTTCCAAACTGTCAGATTATAGAAAAGGTTTGTACTTTTGTAAGGGTAGAGTACTTTTTCCCACATTTATTTTAAGATAATGAGTATATTATAAAATTTTAATGTCTTCATTTTTCTAAGGTACAAAATGTGGAATTTGTTTTCAAAAGGAACTTGTACTTAAACAACTAATATTTTAGATCTTATTACTAACAAAAATTTTTTAAAACTTTGGTATAAAAGTACACGCATAGTCATGTGCTCAATCTATATGGTTCATTTTCTTACATAAATATAATTATCATGAATTTTTAAAGGAAAATGTATCACAGAGAGGAGGCAGCCTGTAATAACACAAATATGTTTCAAAATAGAATATTTGCTTATGCCAGTTATAAATGTATTTAGAATTAATAGATCATCCATACTACATGATTTTAATGATGAGGTTCATATAAATTCACCTTTGTCTTAAGTTTATCACAAGTATATCTATTTTATATTAGCATCAACATTTTGTCATGTTATATCAAATTTTGTTTTGATAAACAAAATTATTCAGTATACATTAGTATATTACCCATTACTCTATTCCTAAACTGAATTCTTTAAATGGTGACTTTAATGACTTCTTTTAAAGAACACAAGGTCAGAGAGATAGTTCAATGAGTTAATTTAATTTTTAGTATGCAGCAGTCCTAATTTGAATACACAAAGCTGCTTGTTCCCAAATAAACAAGTATTGATAACTGAGCACTGAGTCAAGAGTAGCATCTGACAACTGTAAGCATATCACAAAAAAAATTGTGGGTAAAAAATTAGCTGAGTGAATTGTTTCATTTTCATATTAAAATTATGCTTATAGCATTTGGACCATCCTCCGAAGATTCCAATACAAATGATGCTATAGTGCATAATATGTTCAAGTATTTAAAAATGGTCTACCTATGGAAATATGTAAGGGTTTAATTCTACATGAATTTTATTATTGTTTAAAACATATTTGAACATTGAACACATAAATATTTCTGAGTTCTATGACATTGAGAAAATAGTATCTAAAGAAATATATATAGGTAAAAGCTTTACATCCTTATAAGAAAGAACATATTTGAGCATATCTGTGTAGTGAAAATATTTGTGTTAATTTTAGAGCAATTATCTAATGTGAAATATGATGTATTATTTAAGATATTTGATTTAAATATTCAATATATGATATATAATATTTTACTACTGCTTAGACGATAATATTATGGAGTTTAATATTTCTATATACAAATAAGATAATATAACCCTTATTATAAAAGCCTTTACTTTTTTTTCTTTCAAAATAAATTGTCAAATTTTAATTTTTGTTCTTACACTTTTTATTTGTTTTTGGGCACCAGGTAGTGCTCAGGGATTACTCCAGGCTCTGGGTCAGAGATCACTCCTGGCAGGTTCAGAAGATAAATGGCATGCCGAGGATCAAGCCCAGGTCAGCTGTATCCAAGTCAAATACCCTACCTGCTATGGTATCTTCATGTCCCTTGTCTTTACATTACATTCACATTCCATGGAACAAAAGCAGTTTAGAATATGTCTAGATTTCCTGTAAGTCTTAACCAAATCTGAAGGTCTTAAATACTAGGTACTTAAGTGTATTCAAGTGTAAAACTTGCTTTAACAATCTATAAGAAACCTCTTAAAATCTGATGCTCTCCATTGCAATCAAATAATGTCTCTTGCTGGCTATGGAATGCTTATTTAATATTAAAATGTCAAAAGAGGAGCAAACATCTTTCTTTTCTACACAAACTCCATTCTTTTTAGTTATTTATTTAAATTTTATTTATTTATTTTATGTATTTACTTTAAGCAAAGAATTTACAAAATTTTTCATAATACAGTAGGCAAGTAACATCATTTCCAACATCAGTGTAACATTTCCTCCACTCCTCCAAAATTTTGATTAAAATTTTCTTCCACCATCTCTACATCTTCTCTTCTGTAAGTTCAAAATAGCTTATTTTATAATTGCCTATACAATTAAATGGTTAGTGGCATATCAAATTATATTTCAGTAAAAATTTGTGAAAAACATTATGCAACAGTGTCATTAAGGTTATGGGTTTACTAAACTGTTGATGATTCTGTTTATTGTTTGCTGTGTTTTCAACACATTATTTTGCATGGTTATTTTTATTTATTGTTCATTAGTTTCTCTGCTATTTCCCATAGAATTTGATGTGCTATAAATGAGTTTCAGTAATGAGTAATTTAGAGATGTCAAAAGATACATTTGCAGCCATATGATCTAAGGATTCCAGCAATTGTACAAATGGGCCTATCAATTGAAAGCTGTAGTGGAATAGGGATAGGACTGCTCGGTTTCAGGAAGTATTCGTGATATTGAGGGAAGCTGCCTACCCCACTTACAGAAGATTCCAGACTTTTCAAGACCCCAAAAGTTCTTTACCTGGATATTATGTGGGCGAGGTATCTCTGCAGACATTAGCCACCATGCAATGCAGTTAGAACTCTGGCCTGGTGCTTACATATAGGATTTTGGTAAGGCAGGAACTTCGCCCTTCCCCCTCTCTAAAGCATGCCAAAATTTTCAGCCAGAAGACCTGTTTTCCCGTGAATTTTTGCAGCTTGGCTTGCATCTTTGATGAGACTAGTCTGGGGAGCTGGGCCCATGAGCTCAAAAAAAAAAATCCTCTTAATTTTAAATCATCTAAATTGTCCTAAAAACTATTTTTAAAGAGATACATACCTCAGTTATTTCAATTGCTGAGAAATTGAAAGACAAGTCATTTTAGAATATTCATAGTCTCTGAAAATATAGTGTGTTCTTTATATTTCTCTAATGTTTCTGTTAAATGTGTTGAAAATTCACCGTTTAATTCTTGTTCTGTGGTAATAATGATTTTGCCAGAGCTTCTTAGTCTTTAAATGGTTAAATTGATTTTTTTTTTTTGGCTATTGTGCATTTAAAAATTCTTACTATTGTCAGTTCATTAAAGGTATACTTATTCAACCTAAACTGTGTCCCAAAGCTCAAGAAGTTAGACTTGGGAGAACCAGGTAGATTATTCCACTAATTTTTTCTCACATTATCCACTACACAATGAAATATAGAATCAAAATTATAAATTGCTTCCTTATCAGAATATCAAACCTATTCATTTCACTGTAAAAAGCCATTGGCCTGTCTTGAAAAGAATTACTTGAATTACTGTATTTTTATGACTCACCCAATATATTCTGTCAGTTATATTTGTTTCCTTTATTTTATTTAAATAACTATGTCTTTCAATAGTGTACTTTTTATAAAAAAAATCAATAAAGCTTTACTTGGAGATACTGAGAAAGTGAAAGGAGAAGAGAAGAGAATAAAAAGTAATGAATAACATACTGAAGAGAGAGCAGAACTTCTCCAAAGATGGAGAGTCCTTGTACACAATCCTGCATAAAAGTTGCTGAGTATTCATCTTAGACGTGAGATACAGATGACATGTGCTCAGGCACTGTACACCCAGGAAACACATGTCCTTTAACAGTGTACACATTTTGTGGCTTGGCTTACTTATATATGAGGATTAAAAGTGTAACTTTACCATACTCATCACTGAAATGTCAAGTATCCCTTCACACCCCTTACTCAAGCCCATCTTCCTAACTCCTTATCCTACACCATTTTCCTCAATTTGTCTTTTTATGCATCATGTTTTTAATGTGAAGCTCTTTAGTTCTAATAATTTTAACAAAATTAATGATTTAATATTTTAATAGTAGGTTGCATTTCACCGAATATACAAATATTTCTTATAAATCCTGTCTATAGACACTAAGGTTTTCTAGAAACAATAAGGTAATGAATGATGGTTTGTGTATAACAATTTGAAATGATGATTTTGTTCTTTGATAGATAATATGCAGTGAAATTGCAGTATAACACAGTAGTAGTATTTTTTTGTTTGTTTGTTTTGTTTTTGGGCCACACCCAGTGACGCTCAGGGTTACTCCTGGCTATTCATTCAGAAGTTTCTCCTGGCAGGCACGGGGGACCATATGGGGAACCGGGGGATCGAACCGCAGTCTGTCCTAGGTTAGCACAGGCAAGGCAAGCACCTTACCTCCAGCGCCACCACCCGGCCCCAGTAGTACTATTTTTTTTTAACAATTTAAAGATTGCCTTATTTTTTTATTAAGTCTGAAACAATTTCTAATCCTACCAATAGTGAATGAGGTTTCCTTCTCACCACATTTCCAAGAGAACTTGGTTGATTAATGCCAATTTGATCAATAGATTCTTTGTTTATTTTCATTTGCTTTTAGACACCAAATCAGCCTATATGTTAAGTTACTCCAAGTTCTGCCTTTAAGAGTATTTTCAGGTGGGTTTTAGAGGACCTATGTGGAACCAGAAATAGAACCCAAGTCAAAGTCATGCAAGGTAAAAAACCTTACAAGCTGTACTATTAAACCAGCCCCAATGCTTCCTTTTATATGTCAAATGGTTAGCATTATGTCTCTTTAGGTGCTTTCTAAAACAATCCCCTCTGCTTCTTCCCACTTTCTTTGCTCAAATGATACATAGCTAAGTGAACTAAGTCATATTAGTGACTGCTTAGTGATTACCAAGATAGCACCATTTGATTACAATCATGGCACCAGTTGCTCAAATGCTATTTCTGGTTTCATATGTCTTAGAGAATTTACAATGTTTTTTGTTTTGTCTTTGTTTGCTTGTTTTGGGGCCCCACCCTATGGTGCTCATGGGTTACTCCTGGCTCTCAGTCTTGGAATTATTTCTGGCTGGCATGGGGTGCCAAGGGATGCCAGGGATAGATATCTAGCCAGGTAGGTTGCATGCAAGGCAAAGGCCCAACCTATTGTACTATCACTGAGACTCCATAATCTGCATTCTTTGTTGATGCTTTAAACCTCTATTTCTTATCAGTTACATAAGTAGAGTTTTGTCATTTAGGTTTATTACAGCAGGAGATTGCCTTGAAATCAGTCAAGCTGTTAACTTCAATTCTGTCAAGCATACTTGGTTACTGAAAATGAGACAGACACAACTTATCTAGGTGACAAGCTAGCTTTAACATCTCTGAGCAGAGGGCAACTTGTTTTATTTAATTTGTTTGATTTAATGTTCCTTCTGGATCCATTATAATGAACATTCTGTAGGAGGTTAATAATAACAGAAAGTGGAATATTCACATATCTGTAACTGTTGTGTGATAAGCATTAAGCAAGTATCTTCACTGGGTATTTCAGAAGTTATGAAAATCTCCTGTCATTTCATAACACGATTTTTTTTTTCTGTTTGACTATACATTACCTATTGTCAAAACTAATCTAAACTTGCTTTACACAGAAGACACCTGATCTTGTGATTTTTATTAGGAGGGCTAAATTCCCACAGTTCTCATCTATTTTGATACAAAGAAGAGAGGTCAGAGATAGCTCAATGGACTGAGTTCATGCTTTGCATGTAGAAAGCCCATGTTAGCTCCCCATTACTCTTTTCATAAGTAGTTCTCTAATTTCTATTTGAGAGATATAAGGAAGCAGTTATTTCACTTGTATTTGAGGAAAGCAAAAAAAAGTCTGCCTGGGCAAAACAGATAGTAGTGAGTAGGTCATTTGCCTTTGCACATGTCCAACCATCCTGAATCTTGGAACCCCATTTTTCCATTGAAGACTGTACACCCTGAGCACTGCTGAGTGTGGTTCCAAAACAAAAAAAAAGTAAAAAAATGAAGAATCTACATCTACATCTATTAGTTATTAATGTTAAAGCCTAATTATCATCTAGCATAGGAAAATAAAAGATTAGAAGAGAAATGGACTTGTAGGATGAGAGAGAAAAGGCAAAGTGAGTGACAAGCAGAGAGGAAAGATGTATAGAGAAGCAAGAGAATGTGCTTAGAATAAAAAGTAACTAGTGTTGGTAATTATTTGGAAAATTATTATAGTAATTTCTGAGTACAGAACCAAGAAGAACCCCTGAGAGTCACTGAGTATAGTACCCAAATAAACAAACAACACCAAATAATTTAGCGGGATGACAGTATATTCTATATGTTATGAAAAAAACTTGCATTATCATTTACATTTGGTTCTTTAAATGTATTCTCACCATTCACAATTTTTATGAAGGTTTTTTGAAAAGGTTATCTAAGTTAAGGTTCTAAATAAAACTAACACTATACTTAATCGATTGTAAACTAGTTGTGCCAATTATATGTGAATGTCTAAATTAAAACTGTATATCACAAGAATAGTATGTCTTGCAGCAAAATAAAATTAACTGGCATGAACAGATAGTATGTTAAATTTTAATATCACAGGTCATTATAGAGTAAAACCTTTTACTAATTAAAACATAATTAACAGGAACTGGAGCTATAATATAATTGGGAGGGCACTTGCCTTGTACAGGGATTACTCAGGTTTGATATCTGGCATTCCATATAAACAAAATAAAAACAACTTTTATATTTTTAGAAAATAATTTTTCTATTGCAATTTTAAACATGAATTTGTTAAATGATTAGTGTAACTTATAAAAAATAAATATGATGATAAAATTGAAGTAACAGCAGGTAGGAGATTGTTGCCCAACCCCCCCCCCCATTCTTTCTGTGTAACCTTAACATATAGGAAAGAAATAGACAGGTCTTTCTTGTAGGTAAGGTTATACAGGAAGGATTGGGGGTTGGGCAACAGGAGATGATTTATATATTTAATTGAAGAAAAAAGGAGATAGATATTAGAATTTGTTTCTTTTTTTTCTGGGAATGTGTTTCTACTTGTCTAATTCTGATATAAGAGACACTTGTGTGTAGTTGTTTATCTAGGCACACAATGTAGTAGATGAGTTGGAATGAATAAAACATAGACATGATTAAGGGTAACTTCTGCTAAGAAAAATACACAGAGGACAACAGAGTCTTTTGTCCCTCTAAACTTTTTTTCTCATATACCTCCACTTGTAGATAAAAATTTAGCCTTACATTATAGAAATAAAAATATATGAGTGAAAGATAAATACTTGAAGTTAAGCAGCAACAATTTCTCAATAAGGGGCATAACATCATACCTAGTGTAACTATTTTCTGAATTTAGGTACATTTTAATTGGAGTTGTTATCTAATACCATTAAGTACATATTGTTTGGTGCACATGATAGAATGATAAATAAGCAAGTAAATATATAATAAATTTACTTAAAATATAAGTAAATATTTAGGGTTTTGGAGAGTAAAAGGTAACAGAATTTTTGTTTTGTAAATTCATGGCTCCTATGATTCCTACAAATCAAGGTAACATATAGATTTTGCTGTCATGTTTATAAATTTCATTAAAACATAGGATATTATCTATAATATTGCCTTGACAGATATATGGTCCATTAATCACAGGGAAAATAGATAGTGGTTGCTAGAATAATCACCCAAATTCATCAAGACTACTAAAAACAACACCAAGTAAATATCCCATTAGTAATGTGCCAGAAGCCTGATCATTGTGAGTGAAGGATGGCATATTAATGGATATATACTCAGATTTATATATTTTAAATTAACAGCAACCAGTCAATTACACGCATGGTATTGACTTGCTTCATGTTTTGTCCTTGAGCAAGCTAGAAACATACAAATTAAATAGTTATATTTATGATGGATTTGAAGGAGGTTTTTTAAATTTAAATTATTGAAAATACTTTATCATTCAGTCACTTATGAGCTATTACCCATCATCAAAAGTAAGTATTATAAGAAGTAATAATAAAGCAGCCTTAAATGGCTGTAAACCAGTCAACAAATAAATCTACAAAAAATTGGATAAATATTGAATAAAACATTTTATTCTATGGTTTATCATTATATAGTGATTCCAAGAATTGCATAATTTTTTTCTTTGTGGTTTTAGGGTCACACCTGATAGTGCTCAGGGGTTAGTGTTGACTCTGGGCTCAGAAATTGCTCTTGATAGTTTCAAGGGACCATATGTGATGCCAGGAATCAAACCTGACTCAACCATGTGCAAGTAATGAAGTAATAATAAAATTATTATTCAAAAGTTACATGGAAAAAAGTATATATTTATAAATTAATGCATTTAATGTTGACTGGGGAAAATATAACTATAACATTTGTTATATATTATATTATATATATATATCAATTCCTAAAATGTTTTAAATTATATATTGAAATTCCACTGCTTTATAATATGCACATGCGAGATTTAGATTATCATCATTATATATCTGTATATGTTATATATTATAATTTACTATTATTATCAATAACAATATCTCATCTGACAATGTACTGCTTTTCCCCCAATTCATGTACCTATAACTCCAAAACCTCCCTCTCTACGAATCACTGTCCTGTTATTTGAATTTAATATGTTTGTTTTCTTTATTTGCACTTATTTTTGCACTTTGAAGTAATATTTTAATTTTGTTTTCTATCTTTAAAACAATTTAAGATAAGCAAGCATTTCCTGTGCTATTGCTACTAAGTAATTGCAGTTGTCCACATACAAGGCAAGTGACTTGACAATTGTACATTTCTTTTCCCTAGCCATCTGAGTTTTAAAGCACTATCTTAAAACATTAAAATGTATTGCTTCTAAAAATTCACTGTTATGTACATGGTGCATTGTCTTTCAGTTAGTGATGTAAATTTAATACAGTCTATTTACAAGAGAAAAAATATCATTAAACAAAAATATTGAAAATTATCAGTATTATGAAGCAATTACATTAAAAATCCTGTTCTTAATACCTTACTAATACCATACTGTAAACAAATATTTGTAAGATTTTCAAATGCATTTTAAAAATTCATTCTTTTATTTTATATTTATATTGACTTTCCATCAAACCTTAATTAGAAATATTAGCTGCTTTTCAGTAGATATAACTGAATCATAATTAAGCTATATCATGAGAGATGCAGAATCACACTCTCCAAATAAGAAGCTGTATTGTATAAATTATAGAAGCAAATTCTTCTCTTTGACAGTACCACTATTAACAAATTTACATCATGCCTTCATTTATCTCTCTGTGAGTAAAATTATATAATCAGAGATCATATAATTATAATATCAGTTATACTTGATAATTATCTTATTCAACATTTTCTTTCTGTGTCAGAACAAACCTTGCAAGTTAAGGTAATTATTATTTCTAATAAAATGTTCTATTATCACCAATATTCATCTGTTTATTGAGCCAACTATTCAACCTGAATACCTATTTGATATTAATAGATTTATTAATAGTTTAATCCTAATATGCTAGTGATTTTATATGCATAATAAAAGATATTAAATTATATGTCTAAACTTAATTTTCCCTCTTCTAAATTTTTTATTATAATTCTTTGCATGGCATTGTTTCAAAGAAACTATGTTTAGCGTTAAGTCCATGAATAAAATTTATAAATAAAAATATACATAAATATATTATCTGTTTTTCCTTATGCTATTCTAATATATGAAGAAAGACTTAATTATTTGATTTGCTATATACATTACTGACATCCATTGACTTCCTCACTTGAAGAAAAACTAGAACATTTATCCTTTGTTTTATTTTGTTTATTTTTGGGGGTGTTTGAGTCATACCCAGTGGTGTTCAGGGACTACTTTTGCTTCTACACTTAGAAATCACTCCTGGTAGGCTCGGAGGATGCCGGGAATCAAACCATGATCTGTCCTGGGTTGGACCCATGGAAGGCAAATGCCCTAATGCTGTGCTATCACTCGGCATCTGTTTCATGTTTTAATTACATTAGCTACATGTCCCCCCAATTTTGAGATTCTGAGAGCATTGAAAATAACATCTGAATGTAAAAATTTCTTACAAGAAATATTAATATAGTAAGACTACCTTATGATAAAAAGCTTCATTATTTGAGAATAAATTGATGAGCACATACAGGGAACAAATATAAATGAAAGAGGAAAATCTAGTTAACTGCTTACAATTTTATTTATTAAATATCATTTTCCTCATAATCTATAATAATCTATAATAGAGCTTCATAAGTTATTATAATTTTGGGTAATTTTATATCTGAAATCTATATTATAATTAATTTACATGAAAATCATTAAAGTGTTCTCAAACTACCCCTCATTTCCAATAATAGATTGAAGGCTACCAACAATAAATAAATACATATTATTGCCTTTTGGAAACTTGCTATTCATATTGGTACATATTATTGCCTTTTGGAAACTTGCTATTCATATTGGTATATATATATTCATATGTAGTATATATACTTTTTGCTTCTTTTTTTGTTTTTTTGCATAGGCACAGTTAATATTGGGAAGATTAGAAATGGCCTAAGAGATACAGGGCTTCTCTGCCCTTGAAGTATACTGTCATGGGAATAACTCCAGGCTCTGTATTTGTTCTTTTAATCTAACCTAGGTCCTTTTGTGGTGTCTGAAAACTTTCCGCTCAATCATGAATGATAAGATCAAGCCTTGTAACTAGAGACCTTGGTATTTGCACAGGTCATAGGATGGAGTCTAGGATAAAGTCTTTCTTTACAATTTTAGAATTTCTGTTTCATCACTGTTGTTTTTATCAGTCTTCTGTAGATGGTGGTCTTGGGTTTTGCACCAATCCTAGGACAAAGCCTAGGATAGAGTCTTTCTTTAAGTGTTTCCAGAATTTCTGCTCGATTACATTTGTCTCAGTCAGACCTCTGGAATTAAGAGATCTTGGTTGTTGTATAGATTGTAAGCAAAAGCCTAGACTAGGGTCTTTTTTATTGGCTTCAGATTAAGTTCTGCCCAGTCATGATTGTCACACTCAGTCTACAATAGTTAGTGATCTTGACTTTTGCACATATCAAAGGGAGACATGCCTGCTGATTTCATCTTATCGTTAGGTGGTGAGGTAAGACAACCTGCTTTTAGATCAGGCTGTTGCCATCAAATGTGTTTCTTGAAGGTAGCAAAATGTTGGATTTAATTTATGATCCATTTTTAAGAAATGTTTTTATTTTCTGTCTCTTAAGAAATATGTCTCTTAATTGGTTCATTTAGTCTGTTAATGTTCAAAGAGATTATTTTCTTGGAATTTTTTTACCATCTTATTATAGAAGTTTTGCATATTAGTTGGGTTGTCTTGCATTAATGGAGACCCTTTAGTTATTCTTCTCAGTTTAGTTTTAGGTCAGTAAAGTTCCTGATATATACATGAAGCTATGTATTCTTACCTTAAACTTGAAAGAAAGTCAGTCCAGGTGAAGTACTGTTGGTGAGACATTCCTTTTATTTAATTTTTTCTGTTAGTATATTCCACCACTATCTTAAGGCTTTGTGGGTTTCTTGTAATAAATCTACTGTAAATCTTAAGGATGCTTATTCACATGTAATTTACTTTTCTTATCTTGTTCTTTCAGTATATATATATATATTTTTTTTGGTTTTTGGGCCACACCCAGTGACGCTCAGGGGTTACTTCTGGCAGGCACGAAGGATCATATGGGGATCGAACCGCGTTCCGTCCTAGGTTAGCGCAGGCAAGGCAGGCACCTTACCTCCAGCGCCACCGCCCGGCCCCCTCTTTCAATATTTTTTATCTGTTTTTCATCATTGTAACTCACATTTGCCTTGAGGTGTTTCTATTTGGGTCTCTTTAAGCTGGTGTCTTCAGGCATTAGGATGTGGTGCATGAAATTTCAGCTTTAGGAACTCCTCGCAATTATATCTTTGTCTGTTTCTACTTCATAGGGCTTTTCTTCCTGGAATTCTAGGCTCCAAATGATTCTTACATTGTTTCTGTTAAATTTTCCTCAAGGTATATTTTTACCAGTTTGGTTATTTTGAGGATATGTCTTATCTTCTGTTATTTATATTAATATTTTTTGCATCTTCTGTAGTTGACTAACAACATTATGAAGCTCATCTTAAAGCTCAGTAATCCTTTCCTCAGCTGCTGTTACTCTGATGCTAAGGCCATTTTGTGAGTTTTTTATTTTGCCTACTGCTTTTTATTTTTTCATTATATTTTCAGGTTTTCTTATTTATTATCTCATATCCTCTCTAATCATATAGGATATCTGTTTTATGATTTCTTTGAGATATTTGAATATCTTTTACATTTCCTCTCCAAAGTCCTTCTGAGAGAGGATATATGTGGCTGATTCTAGTAGTCTTCAGAAGTACTATTTTCATTCACTGTGAGAGTTCTCTTTTGCTTTTCCATAGTGACCTTTGCAGTAATTTTATTCTGCCAATTCAAATATTTACTTTTTTAAAATTATGAAAACCTTAATAAATTTGTATTACCATATGATAATATGAATTTGTTTCAGAAATCATTGCTATTAAAGAAAAGATGCTTAAAGATAAAATTCTTAAGTATTCCAAAAGACACTTTTAACAATGTTATGTGCTGACATGAAGACAAATAAACACATGATTAAATTCACCTTATAATAGAGTGTGTCATATATCATTTTATATAAACTACTTTCACATAAACATTTCTATTTTTCTTTTAATTTTTTTGGGGGGTCACAACTAGTGATGCTAGGGGATACTCCTGACTGGGAGCTCTGTTCTTTACATGACTGAAACCCAAACACAATTATGTATGTAATTAAGGTGTTAAAATAAATATTATTAAAAAAATAGCATGGATGGTGTAGGTGGAACATACTGCTAAAGTCCCAGCTTGAGCATGAGTAGCTGTGTGAAATTGGGCAAGTTATTTGAGTTCTCTGTACTTAATGCTCACATTTTTTACATAGAATAATAAAATGCATTTCATGAGATTGTTGGAGAATGAACAAGATAACAGTTTTAGAATATTCAGAATAGTACCTGGTAACCAGTAAGTGGTATGTAGAGTTTATTACATAGATAGCAGTAAGAAAGGAGAAAAAAAGAAATAATTAGATATCAAAAGAACTTTGACTTTTTTAAATTTTTTTCAAAATGTTTAAAATAAGACTATTAAAAAATAATCCTTTGGAAGAAATAATATGATTTCAATCAAAGAGAGATAATTGAGTAAAAACATGTCTTTTACAATTAATATCCCACATTTACCCCTTAAAAAATCTCAAGTGTATCAATCAATCATTATTTACTTATGGAGGAGTTTGAATTAGTTTAGATATAAATATGTTCATTTATGCAAAAGATGTTATTGAAAGAACAGAACTGAAAACAAAAAAACCATGTGCTATAATCAAGTTTTAAGCTCTCTTACTTCCCCCAAAGGACTAGTGTTTATATTAGCGTACTTGACAAGAGAGTTGATTTTTAAGGCCTACTTTTAAAGCCAAATTTGCTCAAGGGTGGGGCCCTGCTCTTGGCTTAGAAGCCACATTCACCACTGGCCTCTTAGCAGGAGAACACAAATGGTCAATTATGCCATGACCAGTTGCTGGACTGTTAGCAGCATGCAAAAAAAGAGAAAGTTCTCACAAACAACTTTTAAAGGGTGAAGGATCAATAAGGGTTAAAGGGCCCCATTTAAGGGGAAGGACTTGATCACAATGGGTCTTACTGGCTTTTAAACTAGAGGTACCTTATTCACTGTTTAATCTAGTCATAACAAAGTTTTCATTTGCTAATCTATATAGAAAATGAATAAACCTAGTGAGAAAAAAAAAAAGAAATGACTTCTGACTTGGGGAACCGTATGGGACACTGGGGAATCAAACACTGTTTGTCCTAGGTTAGAGTGGGCAAAACAGATGCATTACCACTTGTGCCACCATTCCAGCCCCTACATATACCTACATATACATTTCTTCGAAAAATAATTATGCTTTGATTAAAAGTAATATTTCTTCTGGGTCTTTGCATAGAGATTCTATGACTTTGCTATTTTTTTAATAATTTCTTTACTTAAACATCATGATTACAAACAAGATTGTATTTGGATTTTAGTCATAAAAAGTACACCCTAAAAAAAAAAAAGTACACCCTTTTCACCAGTGCAACATTCCCATCACCAACGCTTTCATCTCCTTTCCCCCACCCTCACATGCATTCCAGACAGGATTTCTACTTCCTTCATTCATTGACATTGTTATAATAAATATCAAAATAGTAATTTTTAGTAATTTTTCTTACTGCATTCACCACTCATTGTGGTGAGCTTCATATCATGAGCTAGTCCTTCCAGCACTCATATCTACAGTCTCGGCATAATTACAATGTCTTTTTAATATTTTTATTTATTGGTAAAAATGCATCACATATTTGACATAACTGATCATAATACAATTATTTCAGGAAGAAAAGCAACATGATTAACAAATAGAAAATTGAAAGAAAAACTAAAGTGATCGGAGAAAATGGAAAGAAAATGTTCAGTGGCAAGTGCATTACTGAAAATTATTAAATCACCAATAAACTAAACTCATTAAAGCACTAGCAGAAAGTTTAGTGAGCTGTTTTTTAAAGGATGAGAGTTAAATAATACAGTAAATACAGTGTGGGTGGCAATTGTTGTTTGCAGAGGCACAGTTAAATATGGGAGAATAGAAGGGAAAAAATCCTTGACCTAAGTACAAGGAGACCTTACCCCTAAAAATTCTGACATAAGACTGACTCATTGCTCCAGGACAGTAGGCTATCCAACCCTGATTCATTCTCTGTGGTCCTGGTAAAAAAAAAGTGCAGCTTCTCTGTTGTTGGTGTCAGGTTTCTGTATTTAAAGATTCTGGTTTCTGTGCATCTTCTTCATAAAAGTCAGGATGATAATGAGCGTTAGCCGACATCACCATTAGCCGACAATGAGGAGAGCCCTGCCCTGCAAGCAGGTTGTTACTGTTACTAAGTAGTCTGGTTGTTAAAAGAACCCTCTTTGGAGCAAGTCCCATATCAGGAAATGTGTTTGAGTGGGGACCGCAGAAACTGAGGTAGCAAGCACATGTAACCAATGAAAGGAGGTGGAGGATAGGAGACTGCTGAAAGTAGATCAATAGCAACAGAGTATTGGTCTCTTTTAAGTCTGAGACTCTTTTTCCACTTTGGAAGCTGTTTGGCAGCTGGCTTGAGTAGGGATAAAGATCTGCTTGTGAAGGACCAATAACTGATGGTAAAAAGGGTTAAATATGAAGTAATAGGGGTCAGAGAGATAGCACAGTGGTAAGGCGTTTACCTTGCATGTAGAAGGACGGTTGTTCGAATCTCGGCATCCCATATGGTCCTGCAAGCCTACCAGGGCAATTTCTGAGTGTAGATCCAGGAGTAAACCCTGAGTACTGCCAGGTGTGAACCAAAAATCAAAAAAATAAACAAAACAAAAAGAAAACAAAAACAAATATGGAGTAATAGGTGGTGGAATGAATGGGTAAAGTACTAGAAATGGTCCTGAAAGTGGTGACCCATAGGGGAAAGGACAGTATATTACATTCTGTATAATGTAAAGTGGATTAAACTCTATGATAACCTATTAATCTAAATAAACTTCACACGTGGGGGCAATAGCAATTGCGAGAGCAATAAATTTGAGAATGGGGACTAGTGGGAAGGAAAGTTGCCATTGACTTCCTCAAGCACAACCCTCTTGTGCAGGGTGGTGTTTGGGGGAGACCTGGGGAACCCTTTAAACTCCTCCCTAGAATCCACTTCTCTAGCACCCTGGGAAGGCGGCCAGGGATAGCTCCAGAGTTCAGGAGGAAGTAGAGAAAAGGCTATGGGGGCAGCTGGAGCCCACATCTTTCTCTAAGAGTGGCCAAAAAGGTTGTGGCATGAAGCCATGTATCTCCCCATGCTGCCTACTGAAGCTTCGGCCTTTTATTTATTTTATCCCATAGATGAGTAAGACTATTCTGTGACTATATTACTCCCTATGACTTATTTCACTCAGAGTTATAGATTTCATGTAAATCAGGTATAAGAAAATTTTATGACTTCATTTCTCCTATGGCTGCGTAGTAGTTCACACTGAATATGTACCAGTTTCTTTAGCCACTAATCTGTTGTCTGGCATCTGGGTTATTTCCAGAGTCTGGCTATTGTAAATAATGCTGTAATGAATATGTATGAACAAGGCATTTTGGTATTGTGTTTTTATTTTGTTTGGTATGTCCCTAGAAGTAGTATAGCTGGATCATATGGGAGCTCAATTTCCAGTTTTTTGAGGAATCTCCATATTGTTTTCCATAAGAGCTGGGGTAGAAGGAATTCCCACTAGCAGTGAATGAGAGTTTCTTTTCACTCCACATGCCCACTATCAAAGATTGTTCTTGTTGTTTGGGATGTGAGCCAGTCTCTGTGGCATGAGGTATACATCATTTTTTCAATATTCATCTCCCTGATGCTTAGTTATGTAGAGAATTTTTTATGTGTCATTTGGTCATTTTTATTTCTTCTTTGAAAAATAGTCTTTTCATTTCTTCTTCCCATTTTTGATGGGGTAATATATGTTTTACATCTATCACTACCTTGTATGTTTAGATATTAGCCCTTATTTGATGGGTATTGGGTGAATATTTTCTTCTATTCTGTGAGTCGGTTTTGTATCCTAGGCACTATTTCTTTTGAGGTGCAGAAGCTTCTCAGCTTAATATGTCCCATATGTTTATATGTGCTTCTACTTATTTGGAAAATAATGTTTCCTCCTTAAAGATGTCTTTTGCCTCAATGTCATGGACTGTGTTACCTACATGTTGTTCTATATACCTTATAGTTTCAGGTACGATATTAAGGTCTTTAATCTATTTGGATTTGAACTTTGTGCATGAAGTTAGATGGAGGTCTGAATTCGCTATTTTACAAGTGGATGTCCAGTTGTTCCAACACCACTGTTGAAGAGGTTTCAACAAGTTAGGCAAAGTGATGCCTCCCATATTCCATTTCCCAAGAGTTGCTCTATTGTTATGTTGTGTAGTGTCTTATTGACAAGAATAAATGTCCTCTTCTTTGTGCACACTAACCTGGAATGAAAATGTCTCTTTGATTTTCAAAAATGCTCATTACCCATAGTTTTGTCTGTCTTGCAGTCATGATTTTCACAAGGTGCATTAACTTGGGATAAAATGACTTACTACAAAATGCAGCCCACTACCACAGCTCCTGTTTGCATGCCATCTTTTTTTTTGAGGGGGGTGGACAATAACTATGGAATGTAGTGAATTTGTACTTGTGATGTAGCCCTGTTGGCAAAATTTTTAGCCCTGTACCTTTCTCCCCTTCCCCTTTCTTCTTGCTCTTTTAGGGAATGATTTTTATGTAAAAATCTGAAAATTAAAGTTGAAAAAGAAAAAGAAGAAAATAGAAAGACTGAGTAAACAAAAGAAAGAGAAAAGAGGAAGAAGAATAAAGCAAGGAATTAAACAGCATCCTCACAGACTAAATTTGTGGTAATACAGAAATAAATGTTAAAATATACATTAATTCAAAAAACAAGTTTATTACATGCCATTAATATATAAAAATCAGTGAATTTAAAAATATACATTAGGAAAAATGGATTTTATTTTGGAGATTTAAACTTTTTAATGATATTTTATATAGCTAAATAGAAAAAATTAAAGTATCTTAGGAATATATTTAAATAAAGTTTGATTGATTACAATAATTGGATTTGACATTATCAGAATACTGATTGAATTTACAGACATGGGTTTTAGTATTTTCAATAAAGTAATGGTCCAGGGTTCAACCTTCCAGGATGACTAATAGTTTACAAAAGCTAATTTCCAAGGCAGTTTAAGAGGAAATAAAGGCAAGTCATTTTTAGAATTTGGCATTTGCTGGCTAAAATAACAATAATAGATTTACATTAACCACTGTCTCTCTGCTCTCTTATGGACACCTATTGATTTCAGTGTTAATTGTTGGCTTCATGTTCTTTATAAGTGAATAAGAAAGACTGGAGAAAATAATCAATATGGTGATATAAATTTGTTTAATATTTTTTTTTACTTTTTTTTTCTTTAAAGTACTTTTTTGGGTCACACCCGGCAGTGCTCAGGGATTACTCCTGGCTCCATGCTCAGAAATTGCTCCTGGCAGGCATGGGGGACCATATGGGGCACCGAGATTCGAACCGATGACCTTTTGCATGAAAGGCAAATGCCTTACCTCCATCCTATCTCCCGGGCCCCTTAATATTTTAATTATATATAAGTATGATAAAAACAATGTAATTCATTGCAAATATAAGACTGGAGTTTTCTAGGAAATTGTATAATAAACAGCTTGATAATTGATTTTCAATAGCAAGAAAACATTATTTTGTATCTTATAATAATTATAGATCTGAAAATAACAACAAAATAAAATGATTTATAAGCTTATTTTATAGAAAAATAATGGAAATTATAATCATATTCATAAAAATACTTTTGCAAAAATAACAAAATGCTTTATAAAATATCTATGGAGTTCTTAAATATTTAAATATTCATTTAATAAAAATCTAATTCATCTTGCCTAATGCCATTCAATAAATGTGTCATTTGTAAGGCCATCATTAATTACTCAACTGGCAGAAATAATTATTTTTAGATATTCTCCTTTTGGCACCTCAGCAAAACTAAAGCAAAGAAAAGCTCGGTAAGAGAAGCAACTGGAGATTATTTTGTAGTCAGCATTTAAAGGTGACTTCTGATCTGTCATTAAGAAACACTCCTCTGAAAAAAAGAGCATATGGCACTTTCCTCACACCCTGTGCTTACTTTACAATTCATTCATAGAAAAATTAGAGAGGCTCCACAGCAGCATAATTTCATCCTTGATGCTTGCTTTTTTCTATTTTTTTAAAGAACTACATCAAAAATGACACTGGTACAATAGAATTTTACTTTTCCCTTACAGAGCAAAGATGTTGCTGATTATACAGATCTGAAAATGAAAACAACAAGATAACAAAGTTAAGGATCCAGAACTTTTATAAGAAAGTATACAAGTTGTAAATTGAAAATCTTTAGAAATTCTTCAGATATGAAAGTCTTAAACTACTTTGTGGTGATGAGATTCAATTCATAGACAATTTTCTTTTCTTTTGCACATTATCATTTTATTTGTACATCATATATTTGCAAACAGAGGCTCTGAAGTCACCGGAATGCACTGTTCTCTGCATCACAATTTGATGTCCTATTTATTCATTATTTTGTCTCAGTACATTCACTTACAGATACTGAGGTAGATAATATATGTGTATGTATGTATATAGATATTTATGCATTTACACACATATATGCACCTATATATTTTGTAGTATTTAAGAGGGTTATTTATTTAGTATGTGTGGATCATATTGGCAATCCTCATGGGTGATTCCTGTATCTACACTCAACAATAACTTCTGATGGTATTTGTGGGGACATATAAGGTGCCAGAGATCAAAACTGCTTCACCACTTACAAGGCAAGCATCTCTCCAGCTCCAAATTTTGAAGTATATACATTTCAATAAAATTTCATGATTGCTTAACTTTTTTCTTAGACCACATTAAAATCACATACTGCCAAATAATAGCAGAATTTTTAGTAATGGTGACACACCTTGCATAATAAAGAACAAATAGAGAAGAGGGTCATTACTACAAGTTTTCACATCAAAGAATGGTTACAGTTCAAACAGAAAAAAATGAATGAGAAAAAAAAGTGATCAATATTCAACACCTAAAAAGTATCAATTTACCAAAATTAAAGCTGCTCTGATAAAACTATTCCAATAGTATCAACATTTTGAGCAGCAATATAACTTTATAATACAAATTAATAGCATTAAAGTCAATGTTTATTTAAATATTTTGTTTATAAATTAAAATAATTTCCAAAACTCAATGAAATAATCACTTCAGTAATTTTATACTATTTATTGCAAATCATAATAAAACTAATTTGTTTTAAAAGTGCAGAGTATATCTAGTTACTGAAGTGCAGTGAAAATGCTATGAAATGCACATGCACACAGATTAGAATAAATTTAAAATATAAAAGCAGAGAATTGAGACAAGAAATAGTATTCACACTAAGACTATGAATTCTAGAAACACGAAAGTCAAAAGGAAAAATCTTTATAGCAGTTTAAAAGGCTTTTGAAAATGAAAGTTCTGACCTTGCCATCCAAATCACAAGCAGTAGAGAAAAATACAAAACTTTTGAAAGCATGAAATATCAAGAAATGCATCACAATTTGGAGAAAATGAATATATGATAGGCTATAGCAAGGGAGAGAGATATAGCAACCAATAGATATACAGCAGTGGGGAAAAAGAGAGGCATATAGAACAAGATAGAATGCAAGTCCTTTAATTCTTAAGTGGTAGAAACTAAAAATCATACAAAATATAGAAAAACGCATGGGGCCAGAGCAGTAGTGCAAGCTCGTCTACTTTGCCTGCAGTAGCCTAGGATGGACTGCAGTTCTATCCCCCAGTGTCCCATATGGTCCCCCAATTCCAGGAGCAATTTCTAAGTGCATAGCCAGGAGTAACCCCTGAGCGTCACTGGGTGTGGCCCCAAACCAAACAACAACCAGTTTTTTTTTAATATATTGTGCTAGTAAATATTTTATCAACAGTTTTGTTCTGAATCATCTTTTGTGATCATAATTTCATGAAAATAATAACTATATGCCTTTAAAGAAAATATAAAGAATGTAAGTATAATGAAAAGAAATCCAGATAATTAAAGACAACTATTACTTGTAGTTCTTCCTTTATTGCAAGGAAAGGCTAATCAAAGACAAAGAGCTCAACATGGAGTGAGCTCCTGACAGAGGGGTCTCAAAATATACTGGCGTGCCAATTACACTAAGTAAGGTTAAAATATGAGCCCCATACTAAAAATCTGTGTTCAGCTTTGTTTCTAATTTTTTGACTTTTCATTTCTAAATTATTTGAAATTTTATATAATAGTATCTGCACATTTCCAGATTTCCAGAGATGCTTAAATATGTGTATAACTGAATAATATTTAAAACAAATCATATCTGAATAAAAACTAAAGCAGAAAAATAAATTCACCAGGTTTCCCTTATAACAGAAAAATAAAAATAACTTAATTCAGTAGACCAGATATCCAAGATTATATTAAGAAAAATAGTATTTTAGTTTATGATAAATATTTCAGGAGTGAGAAGTAAATACTGTTAATTTTATAAATGAGCTAATCGGTAAAAAAATAAAAACCTGAAGAATAAAACTCAAATCTGTGGAATAAGATGTAAAATTATTTTGAAAAGCAAAAATAAAGACAAATATGTAATACATAAATTGTGTTTGCAAAGACAAGTAATCAGAGATTACACTAAGAGAATCATCTATGAAATGAACTTACTTAAAAAATTTAAAAGATCTGCAATGAATATAGGCAGAGCATTTTTGTATCGTGTTTTTGTATTTAAAGGGTATACCCCGAGGGGTGATATAGCTGAATTATATGGGAGCTCAATTTTCAGTTTTTGGATAAATCTCTATATTGTTTTTCATAAAGACTAGACTAGACTGCATTCTCACCAGCAGTAGAGAGTTCCTTTTACCCCACATCCCTGCCAGGACTTACTGTTCTTACTCTTTGTGATGTGTGCCATTTTCTGTAGCATGAGATGGTACCTCATTATTGTTTTGATTTGCATTTCCCTGATTATTAGTGATGTGTAGCATTTTTTCATGTGTCATTTGGTGTTCTTTTTGAACTTTTGATGAGGTTAGATTTTTTCTTGTTTAAGTTCTCTCAGTACCTTGTGTATCTTAGATATTAGCTCTTAATCTGATGGGTATTGGTTGAATAGTTTCTCCAATTCTGTGGGTGGCCATTGTATCCTAGTCACAATTTTTTTTTGAGGTGCAGAAGCTTTTCAGTTTAATATAGTCCCATCTATTTATATCCGCTTCCACTTGTTTGAACAGCACTGTTTCCTTCTTGAAGATGCCTTTAGTCTTCATTGCAGTATTATTTATAATAGCTGGAATCTAGAAACAACAGAGGTGCCAGACAGCAGATGACTGGCCAAAGAAACTGTCGTACATATATACAATGAAATACTATGCAGCTTTCAGGAAGAACAAAGTCATAAAATTTTTCTATACTTGGATAGACATGGAAATATTATGCTGAGTGAAAGTCAGAAGGAGAGATAGAAACACAGAATAGTCTAAATCACATATGGGATTTAAGAAAAATAAAAGACATTATTGTAATGGTACAAAGAAACAATAGAGATAAGGGCTGGAAAAACCAGACCACAGTATGAAGATTAGCACAGAGTGGTGAGTGCAGTTAGAGAAATAACTACACTAACATCTATCATGTGAATGGTAGAGTGAGATAAATAGAATGCCTGTTTTGAATAGTGGTAGGAAATGGGGGAGGAAGGTGATGGAGGCCATTGATGGTGGGAATGTTGCACTGGTGAAAGGGTGTGACTTTTTTTAACTGAAACCCAGCTACAAATATGTTTGTAATCATGATGCTTAAATAAAGATATTAATTTTAATATATATAAAAGATCAAAGAATATTCTATAAAATTCATACAAAATAATAGCGAGACATGTTCTAGTTTAAATATTTAATTATAAAATTAACTGAATAAATGCTCATGTACACAGTCAAAAACATGTTAATAAAAATGAGATGAAGGTTGCCTCAGATTTTCAATAGCAATGACTTTAAACCAGAAAATATGAAACAATGAAAATCTTTACAGTTCCAAAGAGAATATATAACTCCAAATAAGGCAATCATTTAATTGATGTTCAAAGGTGATTCACATTTATAATGGCTGAAGGCAATTATCATCAGAAAAATACGACTACAGTAAAACCTATTAGATTACTTTTGAAAAACAACTTGGCACCGCAATTCAGAAAATAACGACATTAATCAGAATTCTGAATTAGGAGTAAAGTTTAAAATAAAGTAAATATTGATCCCATGTCCACATGAGCTTATAACTGATAGCCTTATGCTTACAGATAAGAGTCAAGTGTTCAAAATATTAATAACTAAAAAATAAAGTATATTGATATTAAAGTAAAATATTTAAAGGAGAGCAGAAAAACACGTTTTTATTTATTATGCACTAGTAACTCGTCATTCTTATATAAAATTTAAATTGGGAAAATAATGATTCCAGATAAATATTTTAAACATTGCGGAGGGGCGTGGCAAACACAACAGTGCTCAAAGGTTACTCCTTGCTCTGGCAGGTTTGGGAAATCATATGGGATAAAAATGATTGACCCAGGTCGACTGTGTGCAAGGCAAACACCCTACCGCTGTAATATTCTGGACTTTTTGTTTGTTTGTTTGTTTTTGGCCACATCCGTTTGATGCTCAGGAGCTACTCCTGGCTAAGCGTTCAGAAATTGCCCCAGGCTTGGGGGAACCATATGGGACACCTGGGGATCGAGCCGTGGTCCTTCCTTGACTAGCGTTTGCAAGGCAAACACCTGACATCTACGGCCACCTCGCAAGCCCCAATATTCTGGGCTTTAAACAATGCGATTTTCTTCTAAAATAAGTTGGTATTGGGCCGAAGAGATACCATGGAGGTAGGGTATTTGCCTTGCATGCAGAAGGATGGTATTTGAATCCTGGTGTCCCATATGGTCCCCCGTGCCTGCTTGGAGTGATTTCTGAGCTCAGAGCCAGAAGTAAACACTGAACTCTGCCGGGTGTAACCCCCCCAAAAAAGTAGGTATTAAAGTTTTTTTTAATATTTTTATACGTAATATTTAATGACTTTGTAAATTCTGTTTCTTTTCTATTTGATTTTATTCCCTTAATTCAATGAATATTAATTTTAGTGTCTTTTCAAGTTACTTAACTTTACTATCATGTCTAAGAACACAATTTTATTAAATTATACAAATTTAACTTTAAAGAAGTTTAAATAAATAACTAGTTATTTAATGCATTCTGATTTTACTTCTTTTGGTATGGTGTTTGTTTTGGGGGGGTTTCTTTTGGGGGGAGGGCATATCTGGTGGCGTTCAGGGATTACTCCTGGCTCTGCACTCATAAATTGCTCTTGGCAGGTTCCAGAGAGAAATGTGGGACTCCAGGGATCAAAACCAGGAACCTCTTGGGTTGCCATGTGCAAGACAAACACCATTCCACTGTGCTATTGCTCCAGACCTCTGCTTTTATTTATTGATGTGAATATTATGAAGCTAAAAATTACTACTAGATATTTTTATTGTGAGTTTGTATTAAAGCATTACTCCAAAATTATTCAGTCATTAGCCAAAATAAAAGTGGTCTTTATAAAACATGCTGTTTACTCACATGATTTTGATTTGTGTTACCAGTATGAATTTGGCAGTTTCTGACCTGTGTAACGAAAGACACTAGGGACATGTTTTTCTAAAAAAAAATTTAAATTTAGATATGTATGTAATGTGCTAGTCTACATTAGTCTTATCTGATAGGACTATCTAGTCATGGGTTTTATTTGTTATTCTTAATATTCTTTTTTTTTTCTTTTGGCACTACACCAAGCAATGATCAGGGGTTACTCCTGGCTCTGTGCTTAGAAATAGTTCCTGGAAGGTTCAGGGAACCATATGGGATGCCAGGATGGAATCAGGTCTGTACTTGTTTGGCCAGGTAAAAGGCAAATGCCCTACTGCTGTTACTGCTCCAGCCCCTAATTTTCATAATCTTAATGGGCACAGATAATAAATTGAAGTTTGAACCTCAGTCAAGACACTTTGACTACATATCCATTCATCCATTTTCAGTTTCTAAGCATCTTATTTTATATAGTACAAATAAAAATGTAGATTAGGAGTAATGAGATTCTTATATATTCTATTAAGTATTATAGCAATGAAGGGAGTTATTATTAGTTTGATATAAATAAAGAGGACAAAGAATGTAAAATATACTCTTCTTCCAAAAATATATGTTTATATTAAAGCAAAATGGCAATTTGAAATTGAAGAGCTGAAAAGCAGGGCAAGTATTGAAATTTGAAATATTCACTGACAATGAGCCATGACATCTTGTCAGTGATAGCCGTGCCCTTTAGACTTGATGTAAGACAAGAGTACACACAACAGTGATATGTTACAAAACAAACGAAGATTCATCTGCCCTTCAAGAAAGTCCAGTGAGTAGTGTACAAATTATCATTAGCATTTTAAATGCTTATAAATTATAGTTCTAAAAGCTTTATAGTTAATACAAACATTTCAAGTTTTGGTTTTTGGAGAAATAATTTCTAGAGAGTGTATTCAAGAAAGTTGGAATTGCATGACTATTTTAAATGATTCCATAACTATTTACATGTAAGGAAATATTTATTAAAATGATGCATAAAATAAAAATTATATTTCCTTGTCTTCATACATAAAAGTTTATTCTCTTTTTCATTATTTGAATGTATAATAAATATGGGATAAAGTGATATGACAGCAGCTAGGATAATGATCTATAAGAAATTAAACTGTGGCACATCATTTGATATCTGAGGCCCTACCACAAGTAATCCCTAAGTGTAAACCCTGGAATAAGCCCTGAGTACCACTATGTGTGGTGCAAAAATTTATAAAAATATATATATATATAATTTCATATTAGAACCTCAGTATTATCTTCCTGTCTTAAGGGATTAGGCCTTCTATTTATTTGTCTGTCCATTCTGTTGATTTTTCTTTAATATATTCTGCAAACATGTATTGACCACTTTCTCCAGATATCACACAACATGTTGAGAGAACAAAGTGAATAGGCATAATTCATGTCTTCTGTTTATTTTGTATTAAATTCTTGTTAATTTTTCTCAGAATCTAAAATTATAAGACAGGAAAGTCTGTTACTATTTGAGATAAAGCAAAAACTTTACAAATCATTGAATGTAAGAAAGAAGTGGCAAGTGTTGACACATTTATTTCATGTATATGTACATTATATATGTTATTTTTAAGTCTTTGCATAATGTCATTTTTATCTTTAAAAAGCATTCAATGTGACATAAATATACTGTACTTATTTTCTTTTATACATTTTAGTCTCAGAACCGGAGCTATAGCAGAGTGTTAGGGCATTTGCCTTGCAAGTGGCCAATTCAGGACTGACCTTGGTCAATCCCTAGTGTCCCATATGGTCCACCACGTTAGGAGCGATTTCTGAGCCCATAGCCAGGAGTAACCCCTGAGCATCACCAGGTGTGGCCCCAATACAGAACAAAACAATTAATTGGTTTCATATCACCCCTCAAGACTACAAGTAAAAATTTTGTTGATAGTAGGGATCTGGGCTTTCTATACCTAGTACTATTTAAGGATACTTCTGGCTTATTGATTAGTCTAGAATACTTCCACGGTACTTAAGAGTATTGTTTGCAATTAGGGGATTAAGACACCATGGACTGTAAGGGCTGAATTCCAGGCATAGACAACCTTATCTTGTGTATTATAATCTCTGGTCATATAACTTCATATATTGTCCACATAGTAAAAACTTTATTATCATTGAAAATGTATCTTAATTGTAGCAACTTTAAATTCAGTAGATCTCAATTTTACTCTATAGATAGATGGCTATGAATATTTGTCATAATTTAGCAGTTAACTTTCATTCTATTTTCACATTTTATACTTTAGCTTCCTGACTGGAATTTAATCACCTGGACAGAAAATATTTATGTTCTGATGGTACCTAAGTAAGTGTGACTACAGAGTAGTAATTTAAGAACCATATATTAACTGAAACGTTGTCTTTACTAAATATATTCAGAAAGGGGTATTTGAGGCAGGGATATTACTAAGCAGTATAATACTGCTTATATGCATAAGAACCTTTATTTGATCATTATAAATAAATAAATAAGAGGTGATATTACTAGGACCAAACCTTTTATATTTAGAGAAAACTAGAGTATCCAGTTTAGTTTGGAATACAGATAAATGCATTATCTGTAAATATGCATATAGAAAATAATACACAATACATATTTTTAATAAACATCAAAATATAGTCTAAGGCTAAAGTACTTGCTTTGAATGAAGCTAACAATTTTTATACCTATAATTACTATATTCCCCTGAGCAGAGAAACTTTATTTTCAAGAAGAAAAATATAGTTTAACTAATTTAATATTAGTGCTAGTGTATGTGCCTGAGAATATATGTTCATGTACGTGTATACGGATATATGTGTGTGGAAGAATGACAACAGTGTTTTCAGTTCCATAGCACACTCCTATTGTACACTTTTAAAAAGTATAACACACCTTATCAATTATCATTTTAATTATTATGATCGTTATTACACTATCATATATTGCTGCTCTTATTGTATCTTATAGTAAAATTATGATGAGAGACATGAATATTATATATGTTAATATTATAGACATAATCAGATGCTACAATATTTCCTAAAAAGACTATTATCCCTCATTTTAGAAACATAAAATCAAGTTTCTTTATAATAAATTTTATTGGATAAAAAAGATATAACACTCAGATTCATTAAAATGTATTTTATTTTCCTTAATTATTATTTGACTGTCTTGCCAATTCATGGATAAAAAAATGTTGGCAAATTTTTATTGCAACTGGACACTGTCAAGTGTTAGTTTTAGGAAAACATTTTCTGCCAAGTTTCTTTATGTTCTTGCCAAGAAACTTTCAATTCGTTTATAAGCCCATGTGTATTTTAAATGAAATTAATACATACATTTTAGATGCTTTTACTCTTAACTCATGCAAATGGTTTAGAGGACATCCAATAAATCCTTTATTCATCTTATAAGCAATAGATTGCTTAATATTTTGGAAGTAAGAAATAAGGTACCTCATTTGCTAAGAGATAAGTGGACCCAAATGTTGTAATCTTACTTTTAAATCGGTAACAAGGGCTGAATGTTCTTTGAAGCTTTTTGGATGTAAATATTCTGAGGTGAGTTTAGTGCTAGGTTCACTGCTCAGGGCTATAACACTATGTTCTACACTTAATACCTATATGACTTGGATCACTCTAACTTAATTAACTTAACTGATATCAATATATAGTTTACTACCAACGTCAGCACATATGGTCACATATGGAGCAACTTGGCCTATCTCATACACTGGCATTTCATTATTTTTCAATAGTATTACTACTTAGAATATTATAACAAATTTAATAAAATTAATTTTTCATCTAAGCAATATTCTTTTTTTTGTTTTTTTTTGGGGGGGGGTTGGGGGGTCACATCCGGCAGTGCTCAGGGGTTACTCCTGGCTCCATGCTCAGAAATTGCTCCTGGCAGGCACGGGAGACCATATGGGGCACCGGGATTCGAACTGATAACCTTTTGCATGAAAGGCAAATGCCTTTCCTCCATGGTATCTCCGGGGCCCCTCTAAGCCATATTCTAATAAAGTTTTTTATAAACATATACACATATAAATATATAATAATTTATATACTTTAGTTTTGGCTTCTAAGCAAAAATTCTCTAAAGGTTGTTTTAGATATTTGGGTTGAGGGAGCATACATGAAAATAAAGGCTTCTTTCTTCTGAATCTAAAATCTTGGGATATGGCCATCGTGTACAAGTAAACATATCTTAATAAAGGAATTTTATGCTCCTTTCTAAACAAATTTAAGTTCCAGTTAAGTTTATAATATATGTAAGGTATTGTGAATATAAAAATCCTGATATTAACATATCAGTTTGGGCAAATAATTCCTGGATTCTGAGTTCATCAATATATCATAATTCGCAACTTACCACTACTTTGTTCTAATTTTATATATTTTTTATTCTCCCTAGATCAGGAGGAGGGAAAAAGAGAGAAAGAGAAAGAGTGGGATTGGGAGAGAGAGAGAAGGGCTGAAGTGAGATTTTATTCATGAATATCAAGAACCTACAATTTAGTTCACCTTGATGTTTTTTTTTGTTTGTTTGTTTTGTTTTTTTGGTTTTTGGGCCACACCTGGTGATGCTCAGGGGTTACTCCTGGCTATTCGCTCAGAAGTCGCTCCTGGCAGGCACGTGGGACCATATGGGGAACCGGGGGATCGAACCGCGGTCCGTCCTAGGTTAGCACAGGCAAGGCAGGCACCTTACCTCCAGCGCCACCGCCTGGCCCCCTCACCTTGATGTTTTTATGAAAGACTAACAGTATCCTTAAATCCATAATTCTCTATAGATTGAACTTTCTATAAAAATCTAGAAAATAGGGGCCGGGTGGTGGCGCTGGAGATAAGGTGCCTGCGCTAACATTGGACAGACCACGGTTCGATCCCCCCGGTTCCCCATATGGTCCCCCGTGCCTGCCAGGAGCGACTTCTGAGCGAATAGCCAGGAGTAACCCCTGAGCGTCACCGGGTGTGGCCCAAAAACCAAAAAAAAAAAATCTAGAAAATATGCAAAACAACAGATAGACTAATCACTAACTGATCTAAATATTTAAACGTGTCTGAAAATTGAAACTAGAGAAAAAAAAAGAGACATCATTATAAACACCAAAGCAGCTCAGCAGTTTTGACCAACAATTTTAGGGGCATTTGTTTGCATTAGTAATCATTCAAGCTATGTACAATACGATTTAGCAGTAAGATGATATAAATTAAAATCTAAAATTTTGGAGCCTGATAGATAACACAGTGTAGGGAGTTTGCCTTGCATTCAGACGACTCAGGACTAACCTGATTTTAATCTCAGGCATCCATATGGTCCCCCTAGATTGCCAGGACTGATTTTTGAGCACAGAGACAGGAGTAACTCCTGAGTGCCACCTGTTGTGGCCCTAAAACCTAAATACGTAAATATATAAATAAAAATAAAATGAAATAAAATAAAATGTAAATTATAATTCAGGGGATATGAGAGAAAGCACAGTGGGTACACCAATAATCTGGCAAACATTCAAACCAAGATTTATTCCTGGCACAATGTAATATTTCTCAAGCCCACCAGGAGTGAAACTGAGCACAGGTATAAGCCCTGAAGAAGTGAATTATCCTAACATTACATAGACTGTGTGCAATAAACATGAAAACAAAAAAACCTTTGAAATATATTCAAATTAAGAAAGTTAGGAAAATATCTGTCACTTTATTATTGAATCAACATTAATTTCAGGCATACAATTTTATAAATCAACACATGGTATGTTCAGTATCATAGAATTCATTCTGTTACCCAATTTTAATCAACTTTATAAATTATTTCAGCTAATAGTGATCTAAGAATATTCATTTTAAGGTTCCATGTTTCATTTATTGAGGCAAATTAATATACTTTCAGGATGCCAACTATAACATAAATGTAGAGGTGATAATATAATCTCCTAGGAACTAATGTAAGTATAATAGAATTTTTATTTTAGTAATAAATTAACTTTATTTACCAAACAAAATCTAAATGTGGGAAACATTAGTGACATCTTATATGGTCTCTGTACTCAATAAAAACTATTGATCTGGTACGCAATTTGCTCTTCATAGGAGGAAGAAGATAGCCAAATTATGCTTGTTTCACCTTCAATCGGGTTTGTATTATTTCATGTGAGACTCTTAGTTAGTCTCCTTCACCAGGTGTTGGAGATAAAGAGCATAGGGTGATTTTACAAACTATATTATTATTTATAATTTTGTGGAATGATGACTCATCATTCAGAGTAAAAATGAAACAAAACAAAATACAACAAAAATACTTTTTACTTTGTCTTTGAGAACCCGCAATTATTTCTTTAAAACTACTCTCCATCTCAACTGAATAATAATAGCCTTGTATAGAACAGAAAATCAGTGCCAAATGGCGCTCATGTGACAGAGCATATGCCTTCATTATGGCAAGTACTAAATTTGATCCTAGAACCGCCTTAGTCCCAAGCTCCTATGAATATTATTCACTACGTATCATTAGGTGTATTCCCACAATGAAAGAAGCAGGAATTAATGAATTTGGAGGCACTTCTCTAGTGGTGCTCAAAGTCAGTGTACACACTGGCAATACTTAATCCTAAAGTCAGTTCTGATGGTTTATGTGTTGGAACATGTCAGTGAATTCAGGGCATTGGGTATAACTAGCAAGCACTTAACCCTTTGAGTTCTTTCGGAGGCTATAATATGTAATAGTACTTAATACGGGCTTCTTAACAGAAAATAACTGTTGACAGTACTAAGTGCAAAACTAATTAGAATGCAGAAGGAAACTTTTTGAATATATTTTAATAGATGTTACGATACTGATATACTGACCATTCTTAATAGATTTGTTTCCTGGCAAATTTGCAAGTATAATTTTTATAATCCTCTTTCTTCCAAATAGTTGTCATTTATATTAAATGTCATTAGATGTTTGTTTGTAAATATACTATTTATACAGATTGTTACACTTCTCATATTTCACTAAATATATTTCCTCACTTGATTTTCAGAAAATACCCATATTTACACTTTATGCATGAGGTTTTCAAAGGTAATGAAAAAGTATGGCATTTAGACAGTAACAAGAGCAAAATGTAAACCTAAGTATTTTTCTCCTTTAGAATATGCATTCTACATCAATTGAAAGTTATTGTTATTTTAATAAAGTTAATTTAAATGTAGTCTTTTAAGTATGCTGAACATATTTCCTAACATCTATGCTCTAATTGCATATACTATTTTATTATAGCTTTCACATTATGCATTGTAAGCTGTGGGATATTGAGTTCATTCAGAATTACCTGCAATATAAAATACTTGGCATGAACCCATCATTATTAGAGATGATCAAATAATTTCTTGAAGAAGCAAAATCATTTTATTCCTAAGTAGAATAAAATTGCTTGTCTGATCAGTGAAACCTCTTTGCATTAGTTATGCTACTTCCTAATCACCCATGATTTACTAAAAATGTCTTTGAAAGAATTGAAATGCGTGCTATGTTTGTACTATTTCTGGTGTGCTAATATTGGAATTAAATATATGTGTAGATAAGATATCTTATTTTATTTTAAATACATGTTTTCTATTGATTTTTTATGTTTTTCCTACTAAGATATAAATTGTTCCTAATATTTTATCATGTGCTTAATTTCTGTTGCCCTGGTAACAAAACATAATTGCCTTTTAAATATTTATGTATTTTATTCAAATTAGTTTTTTTAACTAAAAGAAAAATGAACTCTAACATTGGAAAGAAGTGCCAATACAATCACATTTTTAACTTTATATTCTTCAGTTTTTAATTTATTTTGCCTTTCTCATGTCTTAAATATAATATAAATTTCTGTAAGGACATATAAATTTTATTAATTGTCAAAACAGCATGTTAAAAAGTTAAACTAATCATATTTTCACAAAATGTGACTGTGATAATCACATGTTTCAAACTGTATTATGTATCAATAATAGTACGTTAACAATTCTGACTAATAGAAATTCTTTTGAAGAAAGATAGTTCTGTCCTCTTTTTATGATCTATTATCCTGCTGCTGTGCTTGAATAATTATCCAATACTTTATAATAGCAATGTAAGGTTTACTAAAGGAGGTTTCACAGTAATTTAGCTTGTGTAAAATACTTCATTGATTTCTAAACAGTTTGCACAAATTTACAATCACTTGCATAAAAAATCTTAAAAATTTTGTTTTAATATAGGTTTATACTAAGAATATTATGAGTGATGTTTTGACAATTTGTATTTAAATTTATTTAATTTAATTAGTTTTATAATTTCTAAAACAGCATATAAAACTATATTACCAATAATAGTAATGATACTAGATTGTGAAAACTTTTCAGTTTTCAAGAAAGAAACTATAAATTTAGGAAAATTTAGAATGTTATAATATTACTATAATAACACAGTCCTTTCCTTTGATTGAAAACACAGTGAACATCAATTACTTGATTGATTTGAATAAAAATGAATAGTTACATATATAAAAACTAACATTGTATACAACAAAAACAAAAGATAAAGTTATTTCAAGAGTAAATGTACTAGAATTTATTGGTTCCCCCACTTAGAAAAGGTGATACATCAGGATGTATGATTTTAAAGTATGACTTTCAAGATAAACTTAGTGGAGACATTGATAAATCAATATTTGATACTCTTCTGTTGAATTGTGTAGAAAATTTGCAAAACAACTCACCTACACAATAATTATATAATAAAATATTATTGTTATTTTAAAAGTATTTTATAAGCTTATTTGATATTTTTCTCAACTATCCATTGTATCTTTTGAAATAGTCTTAGATTTTGAGTGATTTTAATTTTAGCAACTTTGAGCTAGTGCAATTATAAATTATTTCTCATTTTACAAGTAAAATATGCTTATTTTAAATGTTATATTTTCTAATGTTTATTTATAACAGTTTTAAGTTGACAAAGTTAAGAAAATAGAGTACCCATGTACTTCTTACATCTACACAACGATAAATTAAATATTACTATCCATGTAAGAATGGTTGAACATTAGATGCCCTATATTTATACAAGAGCATTATCACCATTAGTCCATACCCTAAATTATAATCCTTTACTTATATTTAGCCTTATATGAGTTTTAACAAATGTTAGTGACATGTACACACCATGGCAAATAATTTCACCACCCTAAAATCCTATCTACTCTACATACTAATCCTCATGCTATTTGAAATCACAAATATATTTTCTGTCTCTAATTTTTACTTTTTCAGAAGGTTGTATACTTGGATCACACAATACATAGTACTCTTGTTTATAGGTAGCAATAAAAATGTAGTTTTTATAATATTTTATATGTCTGTAAAATGAAATGTGCTGATAATATTCGGAAGTGCTTATCTCTATAGGTTTAAAATAATTTATTTGAATTTTTACATATAATCTTTCTCAATATTATTATGAGAACTTTTAATGGTGCATCATTAAAAACCTTAATCAAAGCAGAAAATAGGTATATCATTTTTATGTTAATTAAAAATTTATGTTAAAACTCAGACTCTGCGAGATTGGACAGTGTTAGTTCATTCTCAAATCCCAGATCCCAGAAGTAGAACTGAAACAACCCCATGAAACAACACCAGGAACTAAGCTGCGTTGGAAGATATACTTGTGCCAGTGTTAATATGACGAAGACAGCGAGGAAATGACAACTTGACCTAAGACCAGGAGGTTCTATCACATCACCAAACACTAAGTGGAAATCAGAAGATGTATCGTCCTTTGAACTATGAAAAATAAGAGCGCTAACTACAGAAAACAGACTTTGACAACTGTGACTGGGCAGAATGTACCTTGAGATCAGCAAGGAAAACCCTACCCTAGGCTATGGCCCAGATCTCTTACAAAAATCGCTATTTCTTAGCACAGAGGCCCAATTCTGACAATAGAGGCTAAGCAGAACTATTGAAACCATAATTTCCTAGACTTCAGCTTAGGGAGCGAGCAAAAACATGGAGCACATGATGCAGAAAGCTGAACACACCAACAATGGTGGAACAGTACCTCTAGACTAGAGTCTTAAAGATTCTATCCTAGGCCTTGTCCTAGGGCTTGCGCAAATACCAAGATTGCTTGCAATAGTGACCTTATTTTCTCATTCACAACAGAGAGGAAAGGTTCCTGACAGCACCAAAAAAAAAAAAAAAAAAAAA